>ML804500.1:303763-316042 GCA_009831015.1 Picea engelmannii | reverse complement strand
TTCTTTGGATTGTGTTTTTCTTGAGTGTATGTTGCTTTCCCTCTAGTAGTTTGAAGAAAAATTTCCCTAGCTTCAATTCAAAAAGATGAATAGAACCGTACTTCAATACCAAGACTAGAATCTTGATTCAGAGTTGATGAACCTGAAAACACTTTGTGGGATGAGGGAAAACCTGCTACTTTAGAAGAGAATTTTGTAGATGTCACCTGGATATAATGATGATGACAATAAAGTTATAAACCACATGGTTGTTGTAATAGCGAGGAATATCCTCCATAAACTGTTCATTTATGTGAATAATTTCGTATCCAACTTCATTTAAGACAATCAAGGAGATCCATCTAATTTCTTGCCACTGATTTTCAGTAACACTTCCCTCTAGCATATTACGAACAAAGAAGAATTCAATCAAAGATTCTTCTTGACTAGACCAACATTATCTTTTTTTTGGTGTGTGCTACACTAGTACTACTCCAGACTTGTTCTTGAATGGTTTCCAAAAAGTACATAATCCTAGAACAATTGTTGTCAAAGTACTTTGAGAGGTCCATTAACCACACAGGATTTGAGATTTGAATGCAAGATTGCCAACATTGCCGTTTAACTTGATTTATAGGATACGATGACAAATTCACATGCTAAAGAATTTCATGGAAGGATTGTTGATATTCCAAGGCAAAAATTTGCCACCTTCTGTACAGAATTACAAACAAGTTGTGAATTGGTATTGACAAGCAAATGAAAAAGGAGTGGCCACATTACTAACACCCTAACTGGGACAACTATTCTAATCATCCCTGTTTTCAACAATGCCCATGTTGAGATATCTTACAAATAGAGGATCAGCAAGATTGAGAAACTTTAAGTGAAGGCTACTAAACTTGAGATGGATAGGGAGGGAGCTTGACAAAAATATATGGTGTATTGTACATAAGGAAAAATCATCTGCAAAACAATTATCAAAAGAAGTGCCGTGCACAAACATTTATGGTTCCCAATACATGTAAATTTTGAAGTGGACACCATGGAAACTCTTTATTCCACTTAAGCTACGAAAATCCATCTCATGACTTCAACCAGAAGAGGCATACACCTTTCATGTGCTGCACAAACCCACTATAGAAAATTACAATTCTAGTGCAAAACGTGCAAACTAGGTGATGATGAATTGGAGAATTACCCAAGAACAAGAAAGGATTTGATCAAGCCTAGTCTTCTTTTCACTATCAACTTGGGCATTATATTTATGAAAATTATATTTATCTTGTTATTGCCCTATTGGTTCTGAATGGGTGTTCGTTCTTGATTGTTTTTTCCCTAGAGCCTTGGTCTCTACACTTGCTGAATCCTTATGATCATTCTTGATCTCGTCAATTGGTTGATGCCATTGCCTTTATCCATGTTCTTCCTTTTTCTTATTTTCTTAGGGGTGTTCTCATGTTCAATTTCCTTCTGCATGACTGGCTTGCTAATTGGCTTCTTTTATGTCATCGGCAGATCCCCTATGGTTAATACTTGTTAGAACCTATTGCATCTTATCACAACGAAGGTTGATGAGTTATAGTGTATATATTAATAGCTTTGTCAAAATCTGGTTGGTAGGTTTCTTTCCTTCCTTGCATACCCTCGTCAAAATATTTGTCTCTTTCTTATATACAGTTCCCATAGAAACTATTTCAATTGTAGTCTGATAGGTCGAGAAGCAGTTCGAAATTGCAGACCTTGATTCTTCTTGCACAATATTTATGTAGAATACGTGTGAAATATTTTCCTTGAGCATCATTCATAAGAGGCAACAAGAAACAAAAGCATTCACATTTATCTATTAAGTGAATTTGAACTGTTAACTTGCAAGGGCAGAGTCTTGCATAAGTGAAGGGCTAAACCTGACGACCATGTTCTCATGTTGAGGCTAATTGTTATTCTTGCTATTAATGGATTTTTTAACATAAACTCTGATATTTTCTTCACGCAGAAGTGTGTGGTTAAGGCCTCCACACATTTTGGGAACTTCTGTTTTTATGTGAAAGGATAAAATGATTGGTCACTGTAGTCCTTCATCTTCTATTTCTTTTCAAGGACTAGTTTTAGAATTTATGGTCCATGGTTGGGAAAATAATTGCTTTATACTTTTCTGAGAGTAGGCTTATTGCGCATCTGTTTTTTGTAAATGTTAAATGAGCTTTGAAAAGAGTCAACAGGTCTCGCGTGTTTCTTCTTGGTCCTTCACATCATTACTACACTCCAAAGTGTGCCCTCTCAAGTGCTACAGTGTACAAGACACCTCTTGGGGACCTGCCCATTGATTTGGAAGGTGAGCCAAGCTGCCTTCTGCTCTTAATGTAAATGTGCTTGCCACCTGATACATTAGCTTGGAGTAATTTTACAGTCTAATTGAAAATCCATTGGTGGGATAGGATTGGATTCAAATAAAATGGACTGATGTTTATTTTTCTTTTCTTATTTGCAACTTATTATTCAATTATTTCCGGATTTGGCACATAAAGAGGTTTTTTTCTTTTTCTTATTCTGGTTTTTATTCCAGTATGTTGCTTGACATCTCTGGCTAAAGATTTCAATTTTATAGTACATATTCATTTCTACACTGCATCTGGTATTTTCAGTTTATGAGGAGCTCAAAGCAACTGGTAAATTTGAAATCATGGATATTCAAGTAGATGAGGAAGAGCATAGCATGGAGATGCATTTACCATACCTAGCAAAAGTATTTCAGGGGTAATCAACGCCCCCCCACCATATCTAAAGTTTTCTGAAGTAATAGTTACATGCAAAGATCTTTTTTAACAATCCACTTTTAAATGCTTCTCTACAGATGGCCAGTAAAAATTGTTCCGATTCTTGTTGGTTCTCTTAGTACAGAAAGTGAAGCAATGTATGGGCGCTTTCTCTCAAAGTATGTTAATGATCCAGCAAACTTTTTCTCTATCTCATCAGATTTCTGCCACTGGGGATCACGGTATTCTCCAACTTCCATCTTTGGCACTATTTGAACATTTCCTGTGGATCTCATTTTCCATTTTGATTATATCATGCCAACTTCATTTTATTGCATTCTACAATCCGTTTCCCTTGCTCTTTTTATCAGTTTCAGTGAAGACAATTTTGTTGATTTGAATTCCGATGGCATGAGCTCATCGTCTTTGTTTGTGTCAGATTCAATTATGTATACTACGATAAGAAGGAAGGTGCCATTTACAAATCTATCGAGGCCCTTGACAAGAAAGGCATGGATATTGTCGCATCAGGAGATCCCAATGCCTTCAAAGACTACCTGTTGCAGTACAGAAATACTATTTGTGGTCGACATCCTATCAGTGTGTTCCTTCATGTGAGAAATTGAAGCAACTATTTTTAAACACTTCGCTTGCTAGGTAAAGTGAGTTGTGTGATTCTAATTACTTTTGTGCTGCAGATGTTGCAGAACTGTTCAACAAAGATAAAAGTTGCATTTGTCCAATATGAGCAATCTAGCAAAAGCAAAACCATGCGCGATAGCAGTGTCAGCTATGCATCTGCTGTGGCCAGAGTAGAGATATGAGGTTAAAATTTTAGATGCTCTTATGAACTGAATTTCACTTGTATGCAATACTTTTGGCCTTTGGAAGCCATACATATTATCAACTTGCATAAGTGAATAACACTTCGTTCTGTAAAATGCTTCTGGCGTTGATACATTTTATTGCCTTATGCTCCTTATCCTTTCTCTAGCTCGATTACGAAATTCCATTTCGTATTCCCGCATTTCATATCTTATTTATTTTTCGCATGTAGTCTTGGTGTATCAAAAACAATATACTCTTGATTATAACCAATAATGTAAACATTTCATTTCATATACTTCCACATTTCATGTTTTTTTATGTAATGATAGGTCGTATCAAACGAGGCATGATAAGAGTGAGGCCTGCAATAGAGTTAGTCAGCTGAGGAATCAACCTCTAGAACTCTTACATGAAGTTCCATTAAACTGTGTGTTTATATATATTAATTAATGCTTGATATTATTTTCTTAAATTTCTTTTTTTACATTATTCATTTCATTTATTTTTATATTTTTATATGTGTATTTATATATATTAATTAATGCTTGATATTTTTTTTTATATTACCAATTTCATTTATTTTTATATTTTGATTAATAAGAATGGATATTACACATCTCATCCATACTCTGTATTTTTTATATATTTTTTAAATATTATATTAGATCGACTTATGTCACATGTCACATTAGAATTAGGCATGCACAATATATACCTTATTCATATTGAGTTGTAAAATGCACTTCACTTCTCCCGGTGCAATAAAGGAGTGTAGGAACCCCTAGGTGAAAAACAATGGTGGCCTTGTAGCATGTATGATGAAACATTTAATGTCTTTACTAAACACTAATCTCGGTGCATCAAAGGAGTGTAGGAACCCCTAGGTGAAAAACAATGGTTGCTTTGTACTAAGTATGTTGAAGCATTTAGTGTTTTTACTAAACATTGCACTTTATCATATTCCACAAGATTATGCTACTATTATAGATCTATGTTAACCATGGATCTATTAGAACCTAGGTACAAACCTCTTGTCACTTAAAATCTTTGGAGTTAACATGGATCTATGTTAGTGTGGGTTTATGGATTTTTTTTTTATGTTATTTTTTATTATTATACATAACAACAGATGTGAATATCTTTCCACACTCAAGGTGTAAAGCACCTTGTTTCTCTCAATGCAATTAAGACTACAACATAAGTATTTTCAAAATTGACCTAGTTCTTCTACATTAATTAAACTTGAAATAATAACTAATGCTTATTGTTCTCTATTGTGAAAGCACTTCAAGTTAACTACAATATAGTGGACAACGTATTCTATGCAACACGGAAGCAACTTAACTTATAGGATTAACAAATAACAAATTATTTGGGAAAACATGTATTGATAGTGTGAAATTAACTTGAATTGTGAGAATTTTTAAGATCTCTTTAAAATTTCCTAGTAAGAATTGTTGCTAGGATTGGTTTTCTTATTATTTGGTATGTAAAATATTATGCTACTCTTACCGTACTATGAGAATCTTATCATGGAGTCTTTGTTTCTACATTGTCATTTCCCCTTAACTATAGTTAATCTTGGCTTATTGACCTTTCATGTAAAACCTTACCTCATGTAACTTGTAAGAATAACAATGTTATGTTTATATATAATAAAAAATATGTTTCTCAAAATTTTGGCTTATTGACCTTTCATGTAAAACCTTACCTCATGTAGCTTGTAAGAATAACAATGTTATGTTTATATATAATAAAAAATATGTTTCTCAAAATTTTGGACACAATGATGGAGGGTGAGATGAGGCCAATTGAAAACTTAAGTCACATGGTTCATTTTTGTGTTTGAATTTGATGATAATGAAATCAAAGATTAATTGTCAATGTAAAAGGTGATATAAAATTTGCAGTTTGAAAATGAAGTTTAAGAAAAATTTGTTATAATCTCATGTCATTATGCTTAGAAGTTACTAGATATTGATTAATATATATTTGTATAACATGATTATTAGATAAATGACACTGGGTGACAAGTGACAAAGCTATAAATATTATAAGTTATCTGGTTTTCAATAATTTAAAAAGGAATTCCTCATAAATTTATGATAATAAGGTTATGATAATAATAATAAGGCTATAAGTTATTGTTGTGTGATTTGGTGCATAAGGTGACCAAAAGGCACTCAACAATGGCTTGGATCCACTAAAGTAGACAAAAATAAAGATGCGGGCGATCCATTTCAATCTAAATTTCTTTCAAACATCAAATAGATGGAAAACTAATGAGGAAAGGAGAAGTAGCCTTGGGGGAATCTTCTTGTTATTGGCATTGTTATGGAGCAAGAAGAGAGGGATTCAAGTGGAGAATCCTCCTCACAAAGGATCTACACGTAATGACAACAAAAAAATTGATGCTACCATTTCCCAATGAGACTAGTATGTCAAGCAATTGGTGCCAAATCAAATGAAAAAACTTGCACACCATTTGAAAAGCTTTATGGGGGAGAAAATACTAAATGCTTTGTGTTATCTGTCAGGGCTACTCTGAAAGTGTTTACACCATGTCTAGGGGTGCTTCATGGGTAAATGGTTATGATTAACCCATGGATGATCTATGATGGATTTGCTTGAACTCAGTTGGGTGCTTGCATGGTGTTCTTCCTTAGGGTGTTGGAGATATTCAAACAACTTAGTGACATTCTACACACTAGCCACATGGAGGAGGTCATTTGCTTGGAGAATACCCTACATTGGAGGAATCTTTGGCATTCTAGAGGATGGCGTTGAGCCCTATATAGAAAAGGGTAGCTTGGATGCTTGCATGGAGACATGGAGTTGACTTGGGTATGCCTAGGTCGTGATAGTGTTCATGCATGGGGGAGTCGACCCTATTGTAATCCTTACTGAACTAGGATAATTCTTTAACGAAATTTGTATACTTTAAAAAAAAAAATGTTGAAATTTTGTATTAAAAGTGTTAAGATTTTAAAGGGGGGTAAACAAACTTGGGAATGGTTCCAAGACAATCATAATATGACAAGTGTCGAATATTCCAACAAATCGAAAGCTTGAGTGTTAAATTGTTTTTTGAATGTCTCATAACAAAAAGTAATAGGTGTTAGATCTAACAGTTGAAGATAAAACAAGATCAACAGTCTAGGATAATTATGGAGCTATAACTCATAGGTTTTTAAAATTGACCTTAGCCTCCAAAAAATGGAAACTGCCCGAATCCACATGGCAACTTCAAGTTAATTGCAGAGCCTAAAGACATTGTGTGAAAACTGCTACGAAAGCCTCCACAAACCACTTTTTGGGTTTGTGGCATCATCACATAACGAATTAATGTGTTAGTTGAAAACATTAATAGCGTCATATACTTTTCTAGGTGAAAACAGACAAGACGTTGATAGGTGTTAACTAACAAGAAGGTAATTTAATATGTTAAAGTATGCAAATTTTAAAGAAAAGAAAGGTGGTCATTCTTTCAAAATACCACTACATGCATGAAAAGTCAACATTAAATCTGAGAAAATATGGGTTATAGTACAAGTTAGTTGGAAACCATTTCAACCAATCAAAATTTGAATTCTCAAACTAAATGGGTATGGTTTTCCCTTTTCTTCAGTTATTTTTCTCATACTACTCTGAAAGTTCTCAAATCACATTATATTAGTGTTGAATGAAATAATGTCGCCTGGGAGAAAACTTGCAACTCAGGTGCAACCCATCCTAGCAATCTTGATTATAATCATTTGATAGATAGGGATGGGGATATCTTTGACCCCAAACTCACAGTGAAAAGTGTCGACAAAATTCGTCAACTAGCTTACCATAGGTTTAGATATACCCTAGACTCCATTCTGGTTTGGGAATGTGGACTTGCCCAATGGATTGTTTCAATGACTTATCACTTCCTTGAATTTGTTTCCATGTGCGCTAATTCATATCACCCTAATAAGAGAATGCTAAAATCTAAGGATGGTCAAAGGGCGTTTTTGGTTACTTTTTTCAAATAATCAGGTAATTTTGAAAGAATAAGAGTTAGGGGAATAGTTTAATTCATTAATAGTTGAACCAAAACAATGTTTCTTGTTAAAGTTGTTACTAGAGAAATCAAAGATGCCATAACTAAACTTTCCAATCCCAACTAGCGTTTTTTCATAAATAGTTAGAGAAGTCATTGCAATATCATGCTTGATCATGGGATATGATAATGATTGTACCATTGATGACATTGTCTTAGGATTCATCTTCAATATAGCTGAGTTAGAAAGATTCAATTTTGCCAAATATCTATCTGATGTTATTCATGGATAGTTGGTGTAATTTCAATGCTTAAGATGTTTAAGATATCAATCTTATTTGGTGTACCTCATGATTTACTATCAATTAGTTCATTTTAAGCATTTGGGGTTGAATAAAGTAGATCAACATGGTAAGCTTCTCCTTGTTTTGGATTGGACTCAAGTCATCAAAGACCTAGGACAAAAGAATGGTTCAAAATATTTGTAGATCAAATTATGACCACTATAGATACAACAGTTGATCCAGATTTATGAGGGAACGAAATGAAACACGGAAATAGGACAGAAACACAGAGATATAGTAATACTCAATTTCTATTAAATAATGAAATATGCAAAGACTGTAAAATAAACACAGAGTGAAATGAACTCGCTAGAATGGCGGTGGTTGATCTCTGAGAAGAGATGTGACGACTACACTCATTCACAAGAAGATGATTACAATGAGGCTCCAAAGGCCTTTTTAACATAAAGCATAAATGAGAAAACTCTAAACATCCAAAACCCTAACCCCGAAAGATGAAACACTAAAAGGTTTGTGGGCCCTGATGGGGGTAGTTGATACGTCAACTTCTGAGGGTGTAAATTTTGCATACTATCTCCATTTGGGGCGCTTAGTACCGCTTCAAAAAGGTCTATCTGAGGAATACACACTTCGAACAACCCAATATAAGAATCTATTGGGTGTTGCCACGTCAAAAAAATGTCGTTTAGGGCCTCAAAACAAGCTTGGAAATTTGAGACTCGAAAAACTGCCAAGATGGAAACTATATTTTGAGCTAGTGGAATAGGTGGGAAACCACCGATGTCCACCGAGACTAGTCCTCCCTTAGGAAGCAATGGTCTCCATTGCGTTCAGTGCCCCCATCAAATGGGGAAAATTTTGTTGAACTTGACGCTTGGTAAGCCACTTGCCTTGGTGGAATAGTTGACTGACTTTGACAACCCAATAGAGTTGGATCCTCTCTTGGAGGGTGCCCTTAACCTATGTTTCCATGATCCGATCAACAGTTTCATTTTCCACGCAGTCAGGGTTGATCTCTATAGGTGTCAATTGCTCTGCCACTTTCAATGTGTCTAGTAGTGGTGGAAAATATGGTCGAAGGAGGTCCACAGTGAATATTGGGTGTAAGACAAGGAAGGGGGGGATACTTAAATCAAAAGAATTGTCGCCCATAGCATTGGTGATGGTGTAAGGTGCATAACAAAGTGGACGCAGCTTCTAATGGGGTCCTGTTAGGCACTCTTTTTGAAAATACAACCAAACCTTTTCGCCTACTTGAAACTTGTGGGGAACCTGATATTGATCATGGCGTTGCTTGTACTTAGCATTAGCTTTTTACAAAATATCATGGACCTGTTGGCGGATGTGATGAATCCATTCAATGAATTTAGTGGCCTTGTCAGCCTTAGATTGAGCATGGGAAGATTCTTCATGTGTGGATGCAAGGGGTAGTGCTACATCAATGGGGCCCAACAGTTGAAAGCCCAGGACCACTTGAAAAGGGTTGTGGTTGGTCGAGCTATGAAGGGATTTGTTGTAGTTATGTTGGACATAAGGAATGCTCTCATCCCATGTGTGTGGATGCTTGGAGTTGTACATGCAGAAGATATGGATGATCATCCTATTAACGACCTATGTCAATCCATCAGTGTGAGGGTGGAAGGCAATGGATTTGGTGAGCTTGGTATTCAACTACGACCAAAGTCTCGACCAAAATGTTCTTAAGGATCTATTGTCTTGATCGACTAATATGATGGTATGTGGTAGTACGAAGTGTAGCCATACGTGGTCAAAGAAGAGATCAGTGGTGGCCTCAACTCTGAAACTCTTCTTCCAGGCAGTCAAAATGGTCATCTTATAGAATCAATCAACAACCACAAATACACAGTCATTTCCATGCTTAGTGGAGGGGAAGTCTGACATGTAGTCCATCGAGATGGATTCCCAGGGACTGTCGAGAGTATCCAGAGGGTTGTGCAATCCTTGTTTTTTAATGGTTGGCTTGGAAATGGAGCAAGTCGTACAAGATATGATATATTTACTAGCATCTTGTCAAAGCTTCAACCAATAGAAATAATTTTGTAGTATTTTCACTGTCTTCGCCACGCCAAACTGTCCTGCCACTTGCTTATAGTGGGATTCCTAAATCATATTTGCACACTCGCTTGAAGGAACACATAGATGACCCAGATGGCCTAGCAATCCATCCTAAAGATGGAAGTCAACAACAGACGTGCATGTTCCCAACATCTGGTAGGTCGTAGCTAAGTTAGGATCGTTGTCATAGAGTTGGGACTGTTATCCCCGATTTCTAAGGATGACTAGGAGATCATGTCTCGAGGCCCACAGGTCCTATACATGGAGTACCGAGAGCAGGATTGACCTGAGCATGGTCCTAGAGGGCCCATCTTTCTTCTTCTTCATCAGACTTGTCCTGTCAGCAGCAACATCATCCATCACCTTCGGCTTGGACTTGTATCAGAGAAGACTCTTGTTCCATGAGGTAATTGGTCCGGGTATCATGGTATGTGTCATATTTGATAATTTTAACCTTCAGATATATGCATCAAACTTCTATCATTTTTGATGATTGCTTGGATCTTACATTAACCCACTTGACCAAGGTTGGGGGGATTGACAGGGTACCCTAGCAAGCTTGTACCCATAGGTTTCGGTTAGCCACAAGGGGGGATTTTGAAGAGCCATCGTCCACTCCCATCATATCATCATTCTTACATCTTATTTCCTGCTCATCTATCCCATTCCCCTGGTCCGGACATTAGGATGACCTTTTTGTGGGGTTACACCTTATCTTGTGGGGAGAAGGGGCTAAAGGCCCAGGAGGTAAAAGCAGCTGGTAAGAGATAAAAGCCATAAAAAAATAAAACCTAGAGATGCCTCTCCTAGGGATCGCCAAGAAGGAAATAAAAAGCCTCTCAATAAAAAACAAGAGGGACCCGAAGAAAAGTGACAAAACAAGACCTAGCCAAGAGGATGGGGGTCTCATCATGAGCCAACCCATTATGTTCATGGGTACCTAGCAGTATGACATTGCCATTATCTGGTTACCATGCCAGGGCAGTGACCTTTGGTTGCATGGCCAAGGGAAAGGGGGTCTCATCACAAGCCAGCCTTATCATCTCTGTGAAAGTACTTGTGGGTAACACTGTCAGCTCTGGTCACCACGCCAAGGCAATGTCCTCTAGTTAGACCTTGAAATAAAAATAAAGAAAAAGTAATAAAGAAAAGAAAGAATAAAGGCAATAAAGGGCTTGGAAAGAATTGCATCCATGACAGGTACAACTCACCTCCTACAAAGGCACCCACGGATAATATCACCCCTATCTTTCACTATGTCTGGACATCCTTGGATCACACCACCTCGTGTTACATGGCTTGGATGATATCCTTTGGAAACTTTCCTTTACTTATGGATGCTGGCCCAATAGGGCATTTTGTCTTTTTCTCCAGTTTTGTATAGTAGGTCATTGTAATGTCTTTGAGCTATTGGATGATATGCTAGGGGTTTTGTGCATGCATTTGATAAAATTAATGATGAAATATGATTGACATAGCTATGATCCCTAGGACTAATGAGCCCATGGAGGGCGAAGTTTTTGATGTGCAAGACCATGCCCGATGGACAGGTACCAAGTGGACCAGTACACATGGGGAGATGATTAGTTCAGACCTCCATGGGGCTGAAGAGCCCATCAGATGTTGTTGGGACCCCATCAGGGTCAGAGACAGGACAATGATTGATCGAGCCTTTGCACGAGAGAAGAAGGAGGACGTTTTCATCCAGGACGCCTTGGCTGAGCCCAACCCAGGAGGGTTGACCCACTACAGGTGGAACATGTTCTTTATGATTACCTAGGACGTCATCTAGGAGCCATGACATCACCTCCAGTGTATGGCACCTTGACAGAGCATTTTGGCATGTGTGGCAGAGTTTGGAGGCCCAGAGAGGGCCAACGTTTGTCATCTTGTGCTGCTTTTTTCCCTAAAAGGGGCCAACATCTCCCTCAAAAGGGCTTGACATCTTGCTTATTGCTCATTTAGGGTTTTATTTGATAGTTTAATGCAAAACAATATGATTTTTGGTTATTAGCCTTGTCGGCTATTTTTAATGACCTAATTTAATTAAAGGTCATGAAACAGTATATATTGAGGATGTTTTCCCCTCATTTGAACATAAGACAACTCACTCACACTTGTGAGGTCTGATTTTTGTGCCCTTCTAGGGTATTGTTTCTTTCTAAGTGAGGTGCACTTGTTATTGGAAGGATTTTTTGGCATCTTTTGGCATTTCTCTCCAAGGAAGGTTTACAACTAGGGTTTGCACATGCTTTCTTCATGATATGTAAGTGATTTTCTTGCAAAACTTCTTAATTGAATGGTTGTA
>ML804500.1:274759-303727 GCA_009831015.1 Picea engelmannii | reverse complement strand
ATTTGAAACCCTAGGTAACAAGCACACAAGTAGGTCATTGTTACATGTCCCCTTAGAGAGAAATTTTTCAGCCATTGAAGAAGAGGGATTGAGCCTAGCCTTTGCTACACTCATCTTGATTCTTCCCTTAAGCTAGCATTGAATTCTATAGGTTGAAAGAGGGTGACATCCTAGGCCTAGGTTATCTACACCTAGGGCCATCATCTTCTAGGGTTTGAAAGCCTTGTCTTCACAACACTTTCTCTCACCTCATCCTTTAGTTAAATGCTAGTTGTTTTGCCAAGTTGACCTAAGGAAGGAGGAAAGAGCACGAGGCCTTACTTAAGCAACACCGGAGTGAGTCTCTTTCCCCTAGGGTTTTGATTCTAGGGCCCTGCCTTTGCAGCACTTTAGAACCCTTCCCTCTTGTCTTTGAGTGTTCATCCTTTCAAGACCTTGTGCCCTTACCTTGTTTGACTCCATATACCTTAAGGCACTAATCTCTGATCTCCAACGTTGAAGTCCTAGTGTACAAAACCACTCTCAAAACTCTAAATTTGAAACCCTAACTAACAAACTAGCCTAATTAAGGCTGACGTCACAATTGGTTATCTCATCTTGACGCAACAAGTGTTGAATATAAGCAATTAAATGATGATTTGAAGCATTTATTGAGTAAAGTGTTGATTGGATACATTGTTAGCTTGATCATCTTGATAGTTATTGATGAATTGATGCTTTGCCATAGCTAATTGATAAAACGTTGACTTCATTGGTATCTATTGTCTTACATTGCTTATTAATTTATATCAGATAGTCATTGAAGTACTAACCCATTGAGTTATAGCCTGCATATAAATTGTATTATTGTTGTCTTGTTCCGGGCAGGTGTTTTCATTTGGGCATACACTTCTTTATTGGCTGATTAGCCGGACTGTCTGACTTTGGTGGTAACCTGTGAGGGGGGAACTTTGATCTTGACTTTATACCTTAGCCTCTTCAAAACCCCAGGTTGTCGGGGACGTCTCCCCTGGGATAACCTCCCTAAACAGAAAGAACCTCCCCATTGAGGTGACATTGGGTGGGGAAGGTTCTTGTTACGCCAGTTTGGTCTGTATCCTTTAGCCTTTGACCTAAACTACAAACTGTGCGATAACATTTTGGCACCGTTGTCGGGGAACACTGAGTCAATCTTCCTCAACAACAAATATTTTGGTAAACCTTGCCTCAAAGACCTTTCTCTTACAAGCTTACCTGACAACTCCACTAGACTTTATTTCCCCTATTCTTTGATAGTTTCAGGAAAACTATCTGGTGACTCCACAAACCAAAAGGAGATTCAATAATCCTCTTTTATCTTTCATAAGGAAGCCTCCTTTGAATTCACCTGTTGTCAAGTCACTTTTTGGAAAGAGACTTCCTTTAAACATGTTTACCTCTCAAACCGGTACTACAAACCCAGTCAACAATGAAAGACAATGGTCATCTACTCTTTTCAAGCCATTACACATGTCATCTATACCAGGCTACCCTAGGCAAATGCCACCCAAATATGAAAAGTGGTTGCCTAAGTTTATCGGCACTGATGCCACCAGTGCCGAAGAACATATGAGTAATTTTTTGGGCATTCTTTCAGCTTCACCCCATCAGTGATGATGCTGAAGACTTGGTCATGAAGTTATTTTATGCTACCCTTTATGATGTTGCAAGACGTTGGTATCTCAGTCTTCCTGATGGAAGCATCAAGACCATGGATAGGCTTGAACAAATCTTTCTCAAAATATGGAGCATTAAAGAAGACCCTAACATGTTGCTCACTCGACTAAATGGCCTTGCTAAGTTTGAGAATGAGTCCATTCAGGAATTTCACACCAGATTCAAAGCATTACTCCAAAGAATTCTCGCAAGCCATCACCCGAAAGAGGATTACCTTGTTCATATTTACACCAGATCTTTCAATGGCCAACTAGGGTATCTTCTTAGAGACAAGGACCCCCAATCCATTCAAGAAGCCCAAGAGATCGCTACTAAGATAGAAGGGAATCTCCTTTCATCCAAGATTGAGCCCTTTACTAACCCTAGGGGGAGAATAGACACCAAGCAGAAAGTAGTACACAATGTTGAACCTACTTCAGATCTTTGCACCAGTATCAGCGAGTTGCAAGTTTCCTTGGATGGCATCATAAAAAATCAAGAAGAAATGATGAACCGAATCGTTAGACTTGAAAAATCTTAGATCTAGGCACCTAGACCTCTGTTCAAAGGGCAATTCCAGAAAGGGAACCAAGTCTACAAGCCGAAGAATGAAAATGAAGTCCCAAATACTCTGGCCCCTACCAATGTCATTGATGAAAACCCTTGGTGCCTAGAATGCAGTGAAGCACATTGGGAACATGAATGCCCTTATAACGCTGGCCAACAACAAGTCAACAATTTGGATTGCTTCATGAGTCTTCCTTAGATAAATATCACAGATATAGAACATCAACAAGCCCTGAAGGAAGCAACAAGAGCAGCAAGGATGGAAATAATAAACAACTTGGACCAGGAATCACGAGAAAAGCTAAATAAGTAGTAAGTTCAAGTATACAAGAGAAAGAATCTTAAACAACATACCTCTGATCAGCCGAAATCTCTTGAGGTTATTCCTCCCAAGACATCCAAGACTAGTAAGGTTGATCTTAATTTTGACTTTGAAGGGGCCTTATCAAAGATGCATGTGAACGTTCCCCTAAAAGAAGCAATCAAGATCCCATCTATTAAAGAGCGCTTTGATACCTTCTTTTCATGATCAGCTGAACCTATGGACCCCCCAATTATGTTGCAAGATGATCATTTCAGGGTCCAGTATGGTGAAAACCCCCCTTTCTTCATGACTTTAACGATGAACAACAAATACCTTAACAATTGCATGCTAGATACAGGTGTTGGTGCCAACATGATGTCTCTTAAAGTTATGCAGCAGATGGGTTTAAAGGTCACTAGGCCTTACAGAAATGTGTGTGGCTTTGAATCTAAAGCAATACCCACACATGGTGTGGTTGAAAATGTCGAAGTACACTTGAAAGAATTCCCCGAGAAGACAATCCACATAGATATTATAGTGGTTGATGTCCCGGATGTATGGGGAATTTTGTTGTCTAGGAAGTTTGGTGCAATGATAGGCGGGTCCCTTGAAATGGATCTCACCTTTTTGTGATTGCCTTTGAAAGATGGGACGCCCGGATGTTTACTCAATGTACCAATAACTGGAAATCATGTACAGGATATCGTTCCTCCCCTAAGTGATAATAAAGTGCAGAAAGATGTGATACAAACTCTTCAAGAATATTCTCCAGAAGATATTCCCTTTGCAACAGAAGAGGAATTTGATCAGATTGAATGGCCTAAGAAAGAAGAATACCAACAACTCCTAGATGAATTTCAGAACAAAGAAGTTGGGACAGTGAATATATTAAAATTGAAAAAGGATGAAGATGACGTGCAAATCCACCCATCCCAACAAGAAATTTTTATAGCAGAAGCCCACCCACCTCCCTCAGTACAATACACTAGGGTTGTTCAAGGAACGACCAAACAAAAAATCAGAAAATACAAGGAGGGAGATTTGGTATGGATGTGGGATACTCAGAAAGGAGACCCAACTAATGTGAAAGGAAGTATGCAATCATGGCTCAAACCTTTCAAAGTTGGAATGGAATCAGTTGATAACTCATATTATTTGTCCACTTTGGAAGGAAGAAGGCCCTCGTTACCCATCAGCGAGCACCTCCTCAAACCCCACCAAGGTGGTGGGACATGACTCCACAAGTAAGTATAGGTAGGTAGGCATTCTTTCGTGTATTATACCATTTGCATTTCATGTTAGTTTGTTTCCTCACTTGCATATTGATTGTTTTATTTCAGTCATATATATATATATATACCACCCCACCTTTGTTACTGATGCCCTTTTCGAGTGTGAGCAGGTCTGCAGTTTTATGCCAGAGATGCTGAGGTTCTCATGCGCTCTACGGTAAGCACATGTCCCCAAGTTGGAGCCAGATGTTATTCCCAATTTCTAGGGATAACTAGGGGATCATGTCTCGAGGCCCACAGGTCCTAGACATGGAGTACCGAGAGCAGGATTGACCTGAGCATGGCCCCGGAGGGCCCATCTTTATTCTTCTTCATTAGACTTGTCCTGTCAGCAGCAATAGCATCCATCACCTTCGACTTGGACTTGTATCAGAGAAGACTCTTGTTCCATGAGGTAATTGGTCCAGGTATCATGGTATGTGTCATATTTGATCATTTTAACCTTCAGATATATGCATCAAATTTCTTTCATTTCTGACAACTGCTTGGATCTTACATTAACCCACTTGACCAAGGTTGGGGGGATTGACAGGGTACCCTAGCAAGCTTGTACCCATAGGTTTTGGTTAGCCACCAGAGGGGATTTTGAAGATCCATCGTCCGCTCCCATCATATCATCATTCTTACATCTTATTTCCCACTCATCTATCACATTCCCCTGGTCCGGACATTAGGATGACCTTTTTGTGGGGTTACACCTTATCTTGCGGGGAGAAGGGGCTAAAGGCCCAGGAGTTAAATGCAGTTGGTAAGGGATAAAAGCCATAAAAAAATAAAACCTAGAGATGCCTCGTCCAGGGATCCCTGAGAAGGCAATAAAAAGCCTCTCAATAAGAAACAAGAGGGACCCAAAGAAAAGTGACAAAACAAGACCTAGCCAAGAGGATGGGGGGTCTCATCACGAGTCAACCCATTATGTTCATGGGTACCTAACAGTATGACATTGCCATTATCTAGTTACCACGCCAGGGCAGTGACCTTTGGTTGCATGGCCAAGGGAAAGGGGGTCTCATCACGAGCCAGCCTTATCATCTCTGTGAAAGTACTTGTGGGTAACACTGTCAGCTCTGGTCACCATGCCAAGGTAGTGTCCTCTAGTTAGACCTTGAAATAAAAAGAAAGAAAAAGTAATAAAGAAAAGAAAGAATAAAGGAAATAAAGGGCTTGGAAAGAATTGCATCCATGACAGGTACAACTCACCTCCTACAAAGGAACCCACGGATAATATCACCCATGTCTGGACATCCTTGGATCACACCACCTCGTGTTACATGGCTTGGATGATATCCTTTGGAAACTTTCCTTTTCTTATGGATGCTGCCCCAATAGGGCATTTTGTCTTTTTCTCCAGTTTTGTATAGTAGGTCATTGTAATGTCTTTGAGCTATTGGATGATATGCTAGGGGTTTTGTGCATGCATTTGATAAAATTAATGATGAAATATGATTGATATAGCTATGATCCCTAGGACTAATGAGCCCATGGAGGGCGAAGTTTTTGATGTGCAGGACCATGCCCGATGGACAGGTATCAAGTGGATCGGTACACATGGGGAGATGATTAGTTCGAACCTCCATGGGGCTGAAGAGCCCATCAGATGGTTGTTGGGACCCCATCAGGGCTAGAGACAGGACAGTGATTGATCGAGCCTTTTCACGAGAGAAGAAGGAGGACGTTTTCATCCAGGATGCCTTGGCTGAGCCCAGCCCAGGGGGGTTGACCCACTACAGGTGAAACATGTCCTTTCTGATGCCCCAGGACGTCATCTGGGAGCCATGACGTCACCTCCAGTGTATGGCTCCTTGACAGAGCATTTTGGCATGTGTGGCAGAGTTTGGAGGCCCATAGAGGGCCAACGTTTGTCATCTTGTGTTTCTTTTTTCCCTAAAAGGGGCCAACGTCTCCCTCAAAAGGGCTTGACATCTTGCTTATTGCTCATTTAGTGTTTTATTTGACAGTTTAATGTAAAACAGTATGATTTTTGGTTATTAGCCTTGTCGGCTATTTTTAATGACCTAATTTAATTAAAGGTCGTGAAACAGTATATATTGAGGATGTTTTCCCCTCATTTGAACATAAGACAACTCACTCACACTTGTGAGGTCTGATTTTTGCGCCCTTCTAGGGTATTGTTTCTTTCTAAGTGAGGCGCACTTGTTATTGGAAGGATTTTTTGGCATCTTTTGGCATTTCTCTCCAAGGAAGGTTTACAACTAGGGTTTGCACATGCTTTCTTCATGATATGTAAGTGATTTTCTTGCAAAACTTCTTAATTGAATGGTTGTAGGTTTAATTTCTTGCATTTTCTTATTAAATTGTTGATTTGAAACCCTAGGTAACAAGCACACAAGTAGGTCATTGTTACATGTCCTCTTAGAGAGAAATTTTTTAGCCATTGAAGAAGAGGGATTGAGCCTAGCCTTTGCTACACTCATCCTGATTCTTCCCTTAAACTAGCATTGAATTCTATAGGTTGAAAGAGGGTGTCATCCTAGGCCTAGGTTATCTACACCTAGGGCCATCATCTTCTAGGGTTTGAAAGCCTTGTCTTCACAACACTTTCTCTCGCCTCATCCTTTAGTTAAATGCTAGTTGTTTTGCCAAGTTGACCTAAGGAAGGAGGAAAGAGCACGAGGCCTTGCTTAAGCAACACCAGAGTGAGCCCCTTTCCCCTAGGGTTTTGATTCTAGGGCCCTGCCTTTGCAGCACTTTAGAACCCTTCCCTCTTGTCTTTGAGTGTTCATCCTTTCAAGACCTTGTGCCCTTACCTTGTTTGACTCCATATACCTTAAGGCACTGATCTCTGACCTCCAACGTTGAAGTCCTAGTGTACAAAACCACTCTCAAAACTCTAAATTTGAAACCCTAACTAACAAACTAACCTAATTAAGGTTGACGTCACAATTGGTTATCTCATCTTGACGCAGCAAGTGTTGAATATAATCAATTAAATGATGATTTGAAGCATTTATTGAGTAAAGTGTTGATTGGATACATTGTTAGCTTGATCATCTTGATAGTTATTGATGAATTGATGCTTTGCCATAGCTAATTGATAAAACGTTGACTTCATTGGTATCTATTGTCTTACATTGCTTATTAATTGATATCAGATAGTCATTGAAGTATTAACCCATTGAGTTATAGCCGACATATATATTGTATTATTGTTGTCTTGTTCTGGGCAAGTGTTTTCATTTGGGCATACACTTCTTTATTGGCTGATTAGTTTGACTGTTTGACTTTGGTGGTAACCTGTGAGGGGGAAACTTTGATCTTGACTTTATACCTTAGCCTCTTCAAAACCCCAGGTTGTCGGGGACGTCTCCCCTGGGCTAACCTCCCTAAACAGAAAAAACCTCCCCATTGAGGTGACATTGGGTGGGTAAGGTTCCTGTTACACCAGTTTGGTCTGTATCCTTTAGCCTTTGACCTAAACTACAAACTGTGCGATAACAGGGACCACCCAGAGGCCTCATGCCCACAAGAGCCGAACATCGTGGTTAGTATTGCAACTGGAGGTTGACTGAGGAAGTCAATGATGCGATTGGTGCTCCCTTTCTTATACTTAATGTTAAGATGAAACTGTTGCAATTATGTGGACCACTTTTGATGGAAGTAATTCTACAATTTGCCTTGTTTCTGCATGAATTGCAAAGGCTTGTGATCCATATGGAGGATTTTCTCCTTCCCCATAATTTAATGCTTCCATTGGTGGTAGGATTGTACAATAAAATACATTTCTTTGTCATAGGTGGGGTACTTACAGACAACATCTGAGAGTGTCTCACTTTGATAGGCTGCTAAATGACAATGTTGAGTGAAAACGACACCAATAGCATAATCAAAAGCATCTGTCTCAATCTCAAATGGTTGTTGCAGATCGGGTAAGGAGAGCACCAGGGCTAAGCATAAGCGATGTTTCATATCATCAAAGGCTTTCTTGGTGAGATTTTCCCCACACAAATTTGGCTTTGCAACCCCCCTTGGTCACTTGGCTAAGAACCCATGCGGATATGGGAGAACGCCAATACAAATTTGTGATAGAAGTTGGAAAGGCCTAAGAAGCTCCAAATGTCGGTTAGTGTTGTGGGGGCTAGCCAGTCATGAATGACTTGGATCTTGGTTGGATCGGTATGCACACCATGCTCATCTATAAAGTATCTGAGGTATTGGACCATGTTCATGCCAAAGGAGAATTTCTCTAAGTCAACATATAGCTTGTGTTGTCGCAAAGTGTGGAGGACATTTTGAATGTATTGCAAGTGTTCCGTCCAACTCTTGTTGAAGACAAGGATGTCATATAGATATACAACCACAAAGGAATTGGTGAAGGGCCGCAATATGTCATCCATCAACCTCATGAAATTTGTTTGGGCATTCGTCAAGCCAAAGGGCATGACCAACCACTCGAAAAGACCTTCTTTAGACTTGAAAGCAATATTCCATACATAAATCTATTCTATGGGGACTTGGTAGTAGTCAGACTTCAGATCAATCTTACTAAAGTACTTGGCCCCCTTGAGTTGATCGAGAAGGTCATCAATTCATGGAATTGGGTACTGGTTCCTCACTGTGATTTTGTTTAGATCTCTTTAATCAATATAGAGTCATTGACTCTCGTCTTTCTTTTGTACGAGCATGATTGGGCTTACATAGGGTGAGGAGCTTGGTCGGGTGTTCCCTTTTTGGAGAAGCTCTTGAATATGGTGCTTGATTTCTTCATTTTCCATGAGAGAGTGTCGATACACTATCCCATTAGGCAAAGGAGTTCCATGGGTAAAATTAATTGAATGCTTGACCTGACAATACATAGGCACCCCAATAGGTGAGGTGAAGATGTCCTGATATTCTTCCATGACTTTTTCCACTTGATTATGTTGTGTAGAAGAGTCCATGGGTCAGCTCAATTGAATGCTTGACCTGAAAATGTAGAGGCACCCCAATAGGTGAGGTGAATATGTCTCGATATTCTTCCACGACTTTGTCCATTTGCTTCTGTTGTGTAGAGGATCCTTATGCAGAGGCCATGGATGTGGCCACGGCCTTCCACTCACTCTGAGAGAGAATCATGAAGAGGACAAATTTCCCAGTCTGGGAGATGACTTTCCTGCACTACTTAGATGAGACTAAATAAATTGCGGTATCACGTGCAATTTTATGCCCATAGTAACAATGATACTACAAGGTCTAGACTCATATAGATCATGATGTTTCCACATATATGGTTGGCCTAAAAGAACATCACAAACTTCAAGTGGGGCAACATCACACAATACGTCATCCTTGAAGGGTTTGATGCCATAGGGCAGGAAACACTGTTCGTTGATGCAAAGATCTTGTCCTTGGTTGAGCCACCTAATGTTGTACAGTTGTGGATGTGGTGTTGTCAGCAACTCCAACCACTTGATGATATTGGTTGAGATGAGATTCTTTTGGCTTCCATTATCAACAATGAAATGTAGCAGAGCACCCTTCACCCACATCTGCGAGTGAGAAATACATTCACCTTCCTCCGAATATCCTGGTTCGTTTAGTTGGATCTTGGTGGTAGCGACTGTGGCACTAGGTTCTGCATCAATGATATGCTTCCCCTTGTATGGATCTGAATCAGAGTCAGAGCCTGAATCTGACTACGAGGCTTTCAGCTCGGCCACCAATGACTGCTTCGAATGACATTTATCGGTGTTGTTTCAAGGGATTTTATGGAACTTGCACCACTTCCCAGTGTCTTTCTTCGTCTTTCCATTGTTATCAGATAAATCGGTAAATGCGGACATAAACTGATCTCCCTAGATCCACCTAGATCTAGAACAAAACAAGACATGACATGATGCTTTCCCTAAGTTTTAATCATTTAATCTACTATCAAAGAAAGGATGAGGGACATACCTTTGAATATCACTTCCTTATGTCTTTGTTGTCCCTGCTTCGCTCTCGTGCTCTTGTGATATTGATCTTGCAATGAATCACAAACCAACCAAAGTGAAAGCAACAATAATATATTCAATGAAAACCCATGCATGTGATCAAGGAGTCATGCAATAAAATGAGAATGATTTTATGGGAAAAAAAACATGCCACTGTATTATATTAAATAATAGGAAAAGAGATTACAACCGGATGCCTTGATGTTGTAAGGTTCCTTCCAACGATTCCTCTCTTCCCACACACTTCTTTCTCCAAGGATTATGAGACCATGGATCTGATAGCTACTCACAATCTATCTTGACAAAGCAAAACTCAAAGCCAATCTAACCAAGCTAACAAGCTTAAGAATTTTCCAACCCAATCAAGCTAACTTTCTCCATGAGAGCTCATGTCCTTTTATAAGTTGAAGATGATAAGGTGAGGAGGTTTGGATGATCCCAATAAATCATGAAAGTGAGTAAGATCCAAACCATTCGAAGGCCACCTCACCATAGAAGCTTCTCCTTCTAGAAGCATTGAGCAAATGCTCGTTTTTCCCACGTACGAAGGTCGTCGCACCCTACCTGTGGAAACTCTGCAACCCAAATATAGAGCAAGGTGTGGAAATAAAGCATTTATGCACCCTACATATAGAGCAGCCTGCAGAAATCCTCCAAAATAGGGTTTTTACTGAGGAAAACACAACTTCGTCTCTTAGGAAAAGTTATTCTCCCTTCTTTCTTTAGGAATGCAAGCCACTGACCCCTCTGAAGGAAAGAGATAGGTTTACATCATTAATGATCATAGGGATGATGAAAATAATGTGTAACAGAGAGCCCCCCAAATTATGAAGTTAGAACAGAGTGATAGCTGAAATACTTTGTCAAGTGTGTCTAGGGAACAAGGAAAATGTCGGTCGGAAACCTGCCAACAAACAAGGAAATATAGTACAATAATATATCATCACTAAGGTAGGCATTCCCATACTCAAAGTACTAATGACTCAAAGAAAAAATGTCGACATGCAAAGATCCATGTCAAGTAAGATAGGTCATGGCCACCAAACATACACTGTGGATCCATGCCATTATGACTCAAATCTGAACATAGCCACCAAAAATACATTGTGGATCTATGTTTAAAGATTCAAATTTGAACATAGCCACAAGACATACAATGTGGATCTATGCAATAGTACAAACTGAATATACTCCAACGCAACTTGAATCTATGAGAAAAGATTCAGGGTCTTCATCTCCACCACTCTATAGTACGAATCTAACCATGTGAATACATGTGTTGAAGTCGAACATGGTAGAAACCACTTGATTACCGATCATTAATAAATACCGTTAACAAGTGTGAGGGAAATTACCATTAATGTCAATGACTCCCAAGGTACACTAGTACAATCCAACGAATGTGAATCAATGAGCTAAGGTCGAACACTCGACGGAATCTCTCGATCAGGGGTCAATAATGAAAACCCACAGTCGAAAGCAAGGAAACCTTCCATTGAGGCATGCAAGTTCCAAGGTACCAATTAGTTTCTAA
This sequence comes from Picea engelmannii, assembly GCA_009831015.1. Lineage (NCBI taxonomy): Eukaryota > Viridiplantae > Streptophyta > Pinopsida > Pinales > Pinaceae > Picea > Picea engelmannii. Next base: position 292,426 of record ML804500.1, on the reverse strand, counting down.
GTCTAATTCCTGGATAATGATTTGAATTCGGCAAGAAAAGACTCGTCACGGGAAGGCTTTAATGTATCCCCCATCAATGACACAAAATGAGTAACAAGATTTGAAGTAGATTAGAGTAACATATGATTCGGGACTGACTCGGGGATGGATGACACAATAGAAGGCTTAAGGACTGCAAAAATGGTCGATGCAATAGAAGGCTTTTCGGGTTGAACTTCTCTTTGAACATATTGACGACACGACAACTGTCTTGGAAACATTGACTCAACAACAGGGATCACAGACCAATTTGTAATCTTATAAAGGAGTATGATTAAGAGACATGCGAATTTTCCAACCTAGACACAAAGCGAGTGAAAGGGTGTCATGTTCAAAAAATGACTCTTCCATAGAATATAGGTTTAGACACATTTTTTTCCCAATTTTTCCCCCACCATTTATGGAAAGTACCTCTTTATTTTTACACAAGATTGAGGAGGATAACATATGCTTGAATTGTAAGATCATCCTTCGGACGAGTCCCTCGGAGTATGTTTAACAAACCCTAGGAATGAGTGGTTCGGTTCCATATAGGTCTGTCGATGTTTGTTTAACGAGTCCAAAGAGAGAAAACTTAGGGATTTTTCATGTTTAGAGAGTCTGAAAAACACTTAAAGAGGACTCTCTCAGTTCCTTTTTCGTAAGTTAGTCTGAAGAGACCAAAAAAGAGATAAACTATCACTCAACAGACGTGCTTTCTAATACTTTAACGAGCATGAAAAGAACAAGATCGCTCGACAATCTTTTCATGTTTAGAGAGTCTGAAAAGAGCTTAAAGGGAACTCCAGGAGGTTCCTTTTTCGTATAACCTTTACGAGTCTGAAAAAGTGATAAAATTTTACTCGGTTACATTCTCACATATTTATGAGCACGAGAAAAAACAAAGACTAAGCTTGGTAACTTATTATCATATATTTACGAGCATGAGAAAGAACAAAGACTAAGCTTGGGATTGTTTTCATTTTTACGCAAGCTTTAAAACAAAACAAAATTATGCTTGGGATAGATTTTATTTTTACACAAGCTTAAAAACTAAACAAAACTATGCTTGGTCCTTGTTTCATTTTTACACAAGCTTGAACCATAGAAAATTGTGCTTGAGTTAGGTGGTTTCATTTTTAAACAAGCTTGATGCATAGAAAACTATTCTTGGACTTCCCAACGCATGGTTGGTACTTAGTCCCCAACTTAAGAAGCTAGAGACATAACTTCAACATGAAGTCCAATAGTTGAAAGCAACATTGCCCCCCAAGCTTTGTTTCATCCAATTGCAAAGGAGAATGAAATGAAGCTTCAAATACTAGATGAAGGACTTGACTCAAACAAAGAGGGGGAAGTTGTTTCATTTTTTAACGAGCTTGACACAGGATAAGAACTATGCTCGTGAATCCAGGTGCAATCCCTAGACCTCTATTTCATTTTTTAACGAGCTTGACACAGAAACAAGAACTATGCTTGTAATCTTTGTTTCAATTTTTAACGAGGTTGCCACAGAGACGCAAAAACTATTCTCGTAGCTGGTTTCCTTTTTTAATGAGCTTGAAATCAGAAAACCATGCTCAAAGCTGGTTTCATTTTTTAATGAGATTGAAATAAGAAAACCATTCTCGTGAATCCAAGTGCAATCTCTAGACCTCTGTTTCATTTTTTAATGAGCTTGAAATTAGAAAATCATGCTCAATGACATAAACTGATCTCCCCAGTGGAGTTACCAATTTTGTTATCAGATAAATTGGTAAATGCGGACATAAACTGATCTCCCTAGATCCACCTAGATCTAGAACAAAACAAGACATGACATGACGCTTTCCCTAAGTTTTAATCATTGAATCTACTATCAAAGAAAGGATGAGTGACGTACCTTTGAATATCGCTTCCTTATGTCTTTGTTGTCCCTGCTTCAATTTGGTGCTCTTGTGATATTGATCTTGCAATGAATCGCAAACCAACCAAAGTGAAAGCAACAATAATATATTCAATGACAACCCATTCATGTGATCAAGGAGTCATGCAATAAAATGAGAATGATTTTATGGGAAAGAAACATGCCATTGTATTATATTAAATAATAGGAAAAGAGATTACAACCGGATACCTTTATGTTGTAAGGTTCCTTCCAACGATTCCTTGCTTCCCACACACTTCTTTCTCCAAGGATTATGAGACCATGGATCTGATAGCTACTCACAATCTATCTTGACAAAGCAAAACTCAAAGCCAATCTAACCAAGCTAACAAGCTCAATAAATTTCCAGCCCAATCAAGTTAACTTTCTCCATGAAATCTCCTCTCATTTTATAAGCTGAAGAGGATAATGTGAGGAGGTTAGGATGATCCCATTAAATAATGAAAGTGAGTAAGATCCAAACCATTCGGAGGCCACCTCACCATAGAAGCTTCTCCTTCTAGAAGCATCGAGAAAATGCTCGTTTTTCCCACGTACGAAGGCAGCCACAACCTAACTATAGAGAAACCTGCAGAAACTCCACAACCTAGATATAGAGCAAGGTGTGGAAATCAAGCATTTCCGCACCCTGCATATAGAGAAGCCTGCGGAAATCCTCCAAAATAAGGTTTTTACAGAGGAAAACACAATTTCTTCTCTCAGGAAAATTTGTTCTCCCTTCTTTCTTTAGGAATTCAAGCCAGTGACCCCTCTAAAGGCAACATATAGGTTTACATCATTAACGGTCATAGGGATGATGAAAATAATGTGTAAAACCCATTACCCTTATTTGTTTGCATCTTAGAATGGTTGTCCTGAGGTTGTCCATCCTTGCTTTGTCCTTTGTTCTATATGTTTGGGATTCCTTTTCTTGGCTTCTATTGTGATGCGTTCACAGATCCAAACTCTTTTTTATTCCTCTACTTAAATTTTTGCTCGATCTTGACAACATATCAATAAGTAACTCTCAACGACGAGATGTCCAAAAAATACATTTCTATTTGGATGTACCTATGTAGACCCCCACAATATTTTAGAACCATATGTTGCTTAGATTATTTGATACCTAGCTTGGTGCGCAAGTTATGGAAGGTATTTGTGAACTTTGGCACTACTTGGTCCCTCTCCTGATAGAATGTGGTCCATCTCGTGTATCGTTCGTCATAGTTTCCAACAGGGTAACATTGTTCTTTGACGACATCCATAAAAGAGTCCCAAGTGGGCTTGGCCCCAAATATTGCAGACTCCTCTGTGGAGTTTTGGTCACATTAAGTCTCCCACCAATGTTTGACATGGGGCACAACCTTAAGGAGCGCAAAGGTGATTTTTTCCCTATAGGAAAAATTGTTAACAAAGAAATAACATTTTAGTATATTTGACAACTTTTCCAAAGCATCCACGTATATTTAACCTTCAAATATGGGAATATCAAAATTAACTTGTACCTTGAAGGGGACGGTGCCTCCTGTTATCACACAAACTATAGGTTGGGCAAAGCCTGACCCAATCCACGGGATGGTGATAACGGTGGGAGAGTCTACCCATTGTCACCTTAGATAAACCCTCCCCTTGCTTTAGTGAAGGATAAATCCAACACAAGGGGGGAATCTCGGGTGACCCAAGGGGGAAAAGAGATGGACAGTAAGGTTATGTAAGTGAAGCCCCTATAGGTCAAACTACTAAGTGGAGTATGTCTTAGAAATTAGTCTCAGAGATGGTCAATGGTTTCCAAGTTTTTGAGTACACACGGAAGATTGTTGTACTTGCCCAAGACACAAGAAAACACAAGATACGAGCCCAATAATCTAATGGAAAAACAAGTGAAGCTTTATGTCCCAATTAGTAGCAGTATATAATGATATAAATCAGCAATTAAATGATAAGAATAGTGGCTAGACAAGTCACTAAAAGTCCGAGAAAATATGCAAGAGACTAACTAGCAATTACTAGTGTAACTCAAGTATGATAGCACAAGACTTTAGCAACAATTAAAAGTTGTTAGATACAAGTATTGAAGAGATATTATTGTAGTCTAATGGTTGTAGCAGACAAGTGCTACAACAGAAGAATCCAACTACCTAAACTTGCAAGTAAACCACTCAAAAGAAACACAACAACTAGTAGATTAACTTAGTACCTTTATAGCAAATTTTGACGGTTAGAAAAATGAGTAATTTTGAAAGTTATGAAATGTTTTGCTGCAGACCTAGTGGTTGTAGCATAAATTTATTACAGCAGCAATACATCCTTGGAGAATCAAGACATCCCACTGGCCTTAGCAAGCCTTAAGCATATAGAAAAGATTCAAATTTAAAAAAAAATCAATATCTTGTGATTCCAGTATCCCAATGCAATGATTTTATTTCTCCAATGTAAGAAATTAGTTCCTTTAACTATTGGGTTATGGAGTATTTTAAATGAAAGAGCTAGTTGTGCTACTTCCTTGGGGGTGTAAGCCCTTTTACTCCCTAAGGCAAGCAAGACTAGCTAGGAAAAAGTTGGGAGGGTGTAAACCCTTTTACTTCTCCTAGCATTCATTTGTTCAAAACATTATTCCAATATAAATATGATGGGCTCAGTGGGGTTTTATACCCTTATACTCCCCAAAATCTTATCAAATTAATATTGCAACCAAGAAAAGAAGCAGTAACAAGAGATATTCCTTACCTAGTCCAAGCATTAATAAGATAAACTCCTTTTAACCAAGAAAATTCCACCAAAAAGAAAGAAATAGCCTCCAAGAAAGACAGTTCATTACTTCTTCATCTAATAGCCAAGAAAAATCATCACAAGAGATAGTAGCAAAGAGAGATAGATTAAATTGCCCAAATAGGGCGCAAATTTCAGCCAATGAGTCTTTCTCCAAGTGAGAATCCTATGTCAAAATGAAATGAAATGATTCTTATTTATACAAATCCTCCTAAAAGTGTTTGTCCACTTAACTTTAGGGTAAACCACAAAGTAAGGGGTCAACAACCCTTACTTTTCCCCTTTACAACTTTAATTCAAATTTAATTTTTAAAAATGCACATAAGAAACCCTAAAAGATGACGTCATTCTTCTCTAGTGTGGCGTTAAGGGACTTTGAGAAAGTCATTGGGCTTGAAGGAAATGTGCTAGGCATCCAAAGCCCATACATCCTCAAACCAAGGGTCTCATCCTCACTGTAAGGGCTCCTCTTATCAAAATGTGCTAAGTGTCCAACATCACCACCCAAACCCTAGCCCTAGGGTGACGTCAAGCTCTCCAAGTGTGATGTTTTGGCCTAGAAAACAAAATGTTGGGCTAACAAAGGGCTAGGATTGATCCTCCAAGGTATCTCTCAATCCTTCAAACTCTACCATCATCATCTAGTGTGTGGGCCATGATATCCAACCTATGGGCTTCAATCCCCAAGGAAGCCCAAGCTAGGCTTGCTCTTCCAAAATTTTCCACCAAGCAAGGTCCTGTAAAGTCAATGAATACACTCTCCAAGGATATCAAGTCAAATGCATCATGATAAGTAAATCAAATCAATAAAATAGCCACCTAAGCATGTGCATCAAAAACCACCTCATCAAACTAAACAAATGCTCAAAGACCCTATGCAATTTGCCAAGTTTAGGTATGGGAGGGTTGAAAAGGAGACCTATTGGGTGAATCATTCCCTAAGTCAAGGAGTGTTTTCTAGATGAACCCCTCTTTTAGACATGTGGAGAAGATGATATGGATGGGGGAAAGACTTTTGGGAATGGATTTTGTGACATACAAGGGATCGTAGTGTCTCATTTATGGGTGCCTTTTTAGAGGGTGTGATGCACCTTCGTTTTCAATGCATCCTTTTTCAAAACCCATTTATTGCCATTAATTAATTAATCTCCAAACACTAGGTACTCCCTATGGGTTAATCAATTAGCTTGGGGGGAAGTACCAAAGTGTCACTTGAATGTAGAGGTAGACAGAGTGCCATGGGGGTACAATCTAACTTGTAACACACTTTTGTAGATCCCTCAACAAGTGGGACATTTATATGTATGTGTTTACTTTTGCAGGTCTTTGATTTTTTCCTTTTAGGAGAGACATTTCATTGTCCTCAAGACCTCTTTGGGAGAGCATCTGGAAGTTTCATAATATGGATTTTATCTTTTTCCAGCTACATTCCCTCTTGGCCTTCAACCCCTTCTTCCCATGAAATGAGGGGCAATCCCTTCTTAGGTCAGTACACCTAAAAAATTCAAAAAGATAAGGAGGCGAACAAGGGGTGAAGTGATGAAAAGTGATAAGTATAATCGAGAATGGTACGATGACTTGTCAAGGGGACCCCCCAGTAGCAAACCTATCCCCAAGGGTGACTACTTACTAGGGCGCAATGTCAACCACCAAGGTGAAACAAGGAAAAGAGGATAATTTCCAAGCAAACGTTGTCTAACCAAATTAGTTTTAAATGCAACAAACTCAAATGCCTCAAATATTGAAATGACACTCACCATGATACTTGGCACGTACCTCATGGAGAAAGACCCAATGTCTTCCGGAAGCAAGTTGGTGTGGTGGATATCATCATGATGAATCCGATATCTGTGGTGGTGAGGCGAGCCTTTGTCTATGCAAGTGGACGTTGTTAGCCATCCATCTCTCAGTACTCCATGTCTGCAACCTGAGGACCTTGAGACATCATCTCCTTAGATTATCTCTAGGAAATGGGGATAACACCTCCAAAGTAGCCACTTGACAAAGATGCATTTGTTGTTATCGGCATTCATCAAAGAATTGTCCACCATCTCATTCCTTTGTTGCAAAAGGGATTCCACGAGCAACAACTTAATAGGATCTCTTGATCCCTCGTCTCTCTTTTCTTTCACCAAGGGAGGCCTCAGGGTCAGCGAGGATGGTCTTCCAAATGCTCAATTAGTTTGAGTCCCAATGCCTTATACCATGACCTCGTTGGGGACATGCACCCAAAAATAGATAAAGAGAAGACCACTCTGATACCAATGATCTCGCTTTATGAGGGAATGAAATGAAACACATAAATAAGATAGAAACACAAAAACACAATAATACTTAATTTCCATTAAAGAATGAAATATGCAAAGACTGTAAAAGAAAATAAAGAGTGAAATGAACTTGTTATAATGGTGGTAGATTATCTCTAAGAAGAGATGTGATGGCTACGCTCATTTGCAAGAAGATGATTACAATGAGGCTCCAAAGGCCTTTTTGACATAAAAATGAGAAAACCCTAAACATCCAAAACCCTAACCCCAGAAGATGAAATGCAAAAAGGTTTGTGGGCCCTCATGGGGATAGTTGATATGTCAACTTCCCGAGGGAATAAATTTTTCATACGATCTTCGTTTGGGGCTCTTGACACCCTGTCGGAAAGGTCTAGCCAAGGAGTAAACATTATGAATGGCCAAATATAGGCATCTATTGGGTGATGGCACAACAAAAAAATGTCGTTTACGGCCTCAAAATAGCCCCAAAAGTTTGGGACACAAAAAACTGTAGAAAAATTGTCAAGATGGAAATTGTATTTTGAGCCAATGGAATAGTTGGGCAGCGAACATTGTCCACCTAGATCAGTCATCCCCCCTTAAGAAGCAATGGTCTCCATTGTGTTGAGTGCCCCCATCAAATGGGGAAACTTATGCTGAACTTGACGCTTGGTGAGCCACTTTCCTTGGTGCAGTAGCTTCCCCGCTTTGAAAACCCGATAGAGTTGGATCTTTTGTTGGTGGGTGCCCTTAACGTGAGTGTCCATGATCTGATCAATGGTTTCCTATTCCATGCAATCAGGGTTGAGCTTTGTAGGTGTCAACCTGGGGTTCATACAAACTTAAGAGGTGGTGGCACTATATGTGCAGATCATACACATACATCTATGTACAAGAAAAGATTATGTTCTTTCAAGGATCAATTAAGTTCTTTAGTAGGGGAGGAAAAGATAACAATTACTTATCACTACATAAATGGAATTTGAAATAACTACAAGGAAAGCTATAAAATAATTGAAATAAATATCAACAAATCAGAATTCAAAATATCAAGTATCCTAGTGATCAATCCCCACTTGTCCTATCAATTGAAAGTTGGGGTACATATTCTGTAAGAAGAAGAATGTTAGGCGACAAATCCAGGCAAGCTAGTATAGGTTGCTAGATCTAAAACCAAGAAGTGATTTTGTTGAGAAGTAAAATTGCAAGTTCCTAAGTTAACTTGAAGAAAGACAAAATAAATCATATGGTAATATATTCTAATGCATAAGTTGAACTGAAGCATAGAAAAGAAAAACTAGTCCCTTTTGAGGTTCAACTAAAGTAATTCATGGTCCAACATCTTATTTTTGAAAATCACAATAGTTTACAAACTAATGAAAACATTTTTGGAATAAATGTTGTAGGATACAAAACATTTCTACATGGACAATGATCTTCTATATGGAACTATACAAGAATACAAAAATTTCTACAGGAATGATAAGATGCTACACTAAGCATATGTTGCAAATGTAATCTATCCAATAAGAGTAATGAGGAAGCAACCACAACATTAATTGAAGCAACTACACACTAAAATGTTACTATGGAATTAATATTACTACTACGAGAAGTTGTCTACCGATAAACTAATCATGCATAACCCTAATTCATGAAAAAAAGGAATTGAAAATGATGAATGTAAAATGAAGCAAAGTACAATAGGTTCCAGGTGGGCCCTACCCAATGTCCCCACAAGGAACTTGGAAGCAACTAATAACAACAAACTTGAAAATGAAACTCTTCCATTAACATGCCATCTGAAAAAAGAAACACACTTGAAGGAGTTCGAGCTCTCTAAGTGATCCACATAATATCCTATAAATGACTACCAGAATTGAATAACTACCCCAAGGCTCTTCTTATTCTAAAGGCTCACAATAGTTAAGCACTTAAATCACCCCTTGATTGAAGGGCTTTGCTCCAAAGATCCCTAAAAATAGGGCCTATGGTTCTAGGAACCAGATCGCTTGATAGATCACATCTCCAAGATCAATAGTTTGTGTGAGTGAGCTAGATAGAGTGCTTTAAAGACTTGTTGGCCCATGGAAGACGATGAGGGGGAAAATTCCCACTAATTCCTCGATACAATTTGAAGTAGAAACCCTTGGTGATTCGACTTGCTTAAGAGTTATCCATGTAGACATCATGAAATCAAGCACATATAATCACATGAAACACACTTAATCAACCAACTCGGCTTATTCATAATTTAATTGCATAAAAAAATATTTTGTATTCATCGTGGTTAAAATAATGGATTTATTAGGTACAAGATAAAGTCAACATATGTCAAAGATGGGCCTCGTGATCTATAATGTGGAGGCCCATCAATTGGTTTAGTTAAATTACGAGTTAGTTAGTTGCATATCATTCATAAGACATTATAATCCATCTCAATAAAGACAAAACCTTATTCTTTCATATCAGTGTGTGGCACCTCTACAAAATTATGCATATATATTAATAATTTAAGTGTTTCGTCGAGATTCTGTGACATAAATTATTGTTAGAATACCTTGTCTCATCAATACTCACTCAAAAGGATGAGGAAGGGAGTGAGTTTTTAATTTCATTTATGAGCATGAGTCTTCAAAGTTCTGAACTTAATTATTTGGTAGTTGATAAATGTAATTTTTAAATCTTTATAGTGAATTAATGCAAAACAATTTTAAGCAAAACAAAAGTGGCATAAACACACAATACACATAGATTTACCTTGGAAACCCTTAACCGAGAAAACCAACAAACCTTAGAGTCACACCTCTAACTTTATCATTGTATTAACTTCACCAAATACAATATATAGGATTATGTGGCATCCAAAACCCTAATCCATTAACCCAGATTATATTACAACCCTAATTCCTTAACCAGAATTAGATTACAATGGAATGAAAAACACCAAAAGAGGCCAAAAACAGATCAAAAATAGCCCAATGTTTTTTTGAGGGGCTCCACCCTAGCACAACATATAACGCACGGAGATAACCATGAAAATAATATAACACATTCCCAACAAGAAACAATCATATGTCATGTTTAAATTAGTTAAGCATTTCAAGCCTTACATCCTTGAAATGCACATGAAGGTAATAGTTCCTCATACAATTGTTAACACTCTTTTCATTCGGAAGGAACTTGGTGAAAGGTGAGGAAACTAGATAACTTCCATCCAAGAGTATGATCATGATATGAAGCCTGCAACCATTAGCTGAGGAAAAGGCCTATGTAAACTAGCATCCGTGGGAAAAGATCAAGTGGACCAAGAAGAAGCATGTTGGGAAAATGTAGTGTTAATGTATCCATGTGATGTACTCTACATATTTTTTGGTACAAATTCATGGTATCATGATTTGAAATATTGTTTCCAACATGGATCCAATACTATTTATTTAGATGTTAAGGAAGAGTATTATAAATCAAGTCATCTCAATATCAACTATCAACTAAATTCTCTTCATTAAAAAATATGACAATGTGTTATTGACGTGCCTTGAGAAGGATGACATAGAGAAAGTATTACAAGACTTGCACCATGGTCTAGCAGGTGGGAATTTATCTAGAGATACTACATTGCACAAATGTTTAAGAGATAGATATTATTGGGCCAATCTATTTAAATATGAAACATGCACATGTCAAAAAATGTTGAATATACCAAACATGTGTACGAAAAGAAACGAAAGCAATGATTCCTTTGTAACTCATTGTAATTCAAAAACCTTTCAAGAAATGGGGATTGTATGTGTTAGGAGATTAATCCACACCATTCAACGCAACATAACTATATTCTAATTACCATAGACTATTTCACTTGATGGATAGGAGTTGTCTTGAAGCAACATATCATTACGAGGTTTGGTGTCTCGTTTGTGTTGGTATTTGATAATGCTTCCTATTTTTCATTAACATATCTGATGAAATATTCTTTAGATAAGGGGATTATAAGTTACAATATTCATCTAATTGTTCTCCATAAGGAAACAGGGTCACAAAAACAATGAAGAAGAACTTGTTTTTCATTATTAAGAAGATGGTGGTTCACCACCACTAAAATTGGCACAATGCACTCTCAAATGTGTTGTGGGCCAATCGATTAACCCATAAGTTATCATTGGAAACATAGCCATACTTTCTCATATAAGGCAAAGAAGCATTGTTATCATCAAACATCTTACTCTCCTTGCAGTTATCTTAGGTGGTGAATGGTGAACACTCCTTTGCGATGCAAAATTAAATTGACAGATTCTTAAAGTTAGAGGAGGAAAGTGAAAAAACTAAGAATAAATTTGCAACTCATTTAAACATCATTAAATGTTGGTTTGACAAGAACACATCTACTTACAAAGATTTCCAAGTTGGTGATCTTGTCCTAAAATGGGACTATTATCCCCCACCTTCAGGGATAACTAGGAGATCATGTCTCGAGGCCCACAAGTCCTAGACATGGAGTACCGAGAGTAGGATTGACTTCAGCATAGCCCTGGAGGGCCCACCTTTTCTCTCTTCTAGCATCTGTATCCTGTCAGCAGCAGCAGCAGCCTCCACCACCATCAGCTTGGTCTTGTGTCAGAGAGGGTTCTTTCTTCATGAGGTAATTAGTTTAGGTATCATGGTATGTGTCACTTTCATCATCAAAACCATTAAATGTATGCATCTGATTCCTTTTATTTCTAACAACTGTTTGGATCTTACACTTTCCCACTTGACCATGCTTTGGGGATTGACAAGGTGTCTTAGTAAGTCTGTGTCTGTTGGTTTTGGTTAACCACCGGGGTTGTCTCTCATAAGCCATCGTTCGCTCCCTTCACAGTTTCACTTTTCCATCTTGTTTCCCGCTCACCTATCCCATTCCACTTGTCCGGGCACTAGGTTGACTTTTTCTAGGGTTGCACCTCATCTAGTGGGAAGAAGGGGCTAAAGGCCCAGAAGGTAAAAACAAGCTGGTAAAAGATAAAAGCCTGGGAATAAAACCTCAAGATGCTTTGCCCAGGGATCCCCAAGAAAGAAATAAAATGCTTCTCAACAAGAAATAAGAGGGACCCCAAAAATAATAAAAACAAGACCTAACCAAAGGATAGGGTGTCTCATCACGAGCCAACCTATTAGGTCCATGGGTGCCTAGTAGTATGACATTGCCATCAGTTGGTTACCACGCCAGGGCAGTGACCTTTGGTTGCATGGCCAACGGAAAGGGGGTCTCATCACGAGCCAACCTTCTCATTACTGTGAAAGTACTTGTGGGTAATGTTGTCACCACTGGTCACCACGCTAGGAAAATGTCCCCTAATTATCTCTTAAGAAAAAAGAAAAAGAAAAAAGAAATAAAAGACAAAAATAACAAAAAGAACAAAGGCATGAATGGGCTTGGAAAGAATTGCATCCATGACAGGTACAATTTGCCTTCTACAAAGGCACCCACAGATAACATTTTGCATCCTTGGCCTTCATTGCACCCACCTGCTTGGACATCCCTTTACCACTTCATCCACCTACATGGCTTGGAAGATATCTCTTTCGAGAACTTCCCTTTATTCAGTGGACACTAGCCCAATAGGATGCCTTGCCATTTTCCCAAAGACTTGTATTGTAGGTTTGTGTAAAGTCTTTGAGATATTGATTGATCTATCAGGGGTTTTATGCATATGTTTAATAAAATTGATAATGAAATGTGATTGACATTTCTATGATCCCTATGACTGATGAGCCCATGGAGGGCATAGCCTTTGATGTGCAAGACCATGCCCGATGGACAGGTACCATCTTGGACCGATACACATCGGGAGATGATCAGTTAGGACCTCCATTGGGCTGAAGAGCCCATCAGGTGGATGTTGAGACCCCATCAGGGAGTAGATACATGATAGATATGGATTCAGAGCTTTTCACTAGAGGAAAAGAGGATGTTCCACCAAAGGCACCCCGACAGAGTTTGACCTAGGGGGGATGACCCTTTATCAGTGGAACGTTGGCCTTGGGAAGCCTAGGACGTCACCATCTTGATCATGACATCACACAACATCATGGACATTTTTGGGGGTAGACTAGGCAGCAGTGGCACGTGTGGCAGGCTGGAGAAGCCCAAGGAGGGCTAACGTTTTGCTCCAGGATCCCCCATTTTCCTTAAAAGGGGCCAACGTCTCCCTTGGAGGGGCTTTTATTCTCTTTTCAGCTCAATTAGGGTTTTAATTTGAGAATTTAATTTTAAAATAGTATGATTTGAAATTTTTTCCTTGTCGGCCTTTTACCTAACCTAAAATGTAAAATTAGGTCAAGGTTTTGTATAAATGAGGGATTTTCACTCTCATTTTGATCATCACTACTCATTCACTCCATAAGGAGGTCTGAAATTTGCACCCTATCTTGGGTATTTGGTTGATTTGCTGAGGCGCACTTGTTGAAGGAAGATAGTTTTGGCATCTCTTGGATTTTCTCTTGGTGGAAGGTGTTACAACTAGGGTTTGCATGTTATTTCATGGTGATATGTAAGTGTTTTTTCTGCAAAACTTCTTAAATGAATGGTTGTAGTCTTATTTTCTTGCATATGTTTATAATTTTCTAAATAAAACCCTAGGTGACAAGCACACAAGTAGGTCCTTGTCTCATGTCCCCATTAAGAGAAATTTTCAGCCATTGAGGAAGAAAAGGAGAGCCTAGCCGTAGCTACACTCCTTTCTCTTCCTCCCTTTTGCTAGTCCTACCATCTAGAACTCAAGAGGAAGAAGATGTCCCATGCCTAGGTTATCTACACTTAGGGTTGTTTTTCTTTTAGGGTTTGATGAAAGAGCCTTGTTGTAGCAACACTCTCCCTCATTAGACTTTCTTGTCTTGATTTTGTGCTTCATTGAGCTAGCTATTTTCCATCTAAGGAAGGAGGAGAGAGCATGAGGCCTTTCCATAGCAACATCAGAGTGAGCCTCTCTCCCCTAGGGTTTTGTTTCTGAGGCCCTGCCATAGCAACACTTCATAACTCTTCCCTCCAGTCCTTAGCCATCCTCCTTCAACCCTTGCGTCCTCCACTAAATTGATTCCATTTTACCCTAAAGGCACTAATCTAAAGTCCTCCAGCATTGAAGTGAATTTGATCACAACAATCTCAAAACCTCGAATTAAAATCCTAATTTCACTAACCCTAAGTGTTGACGTCATCCTTGGCTATTATATCATTGATGCAACAATGTTTTGTCTTTTGAGCAATTGAATGGTGATCTAAGGAATTTATTAGATGATGTGTTGATTGGTTACATTGAATGCCATATTGTCCTAATATTTATTGGTGAAGTGACATTACTTTCATATCTATATTGATAAACATTGACTTCGTCAACATTTATTGCCATAATTGCTTATGTATATTTATCGGATAGTCTTATGAATTACTAACCCATTGAAATAGCTTGCATATACCATTTTGTTGTTGCTTTGTTCCAGGCAGGTATACTTCCTTGGGGGTTTTACTTCCTTATTGGTTGTTTAGCTAGGAATATCTTATTGGTGGTGACTTGTGAAGGAGGGGGGGTGGGGGAATCTTATCTTTGTCTTATTATCCTTTTTGCCTCTTCAAAACCCCAGGTCACCAGGGACGTCTCCGCTGGGCCTAACCTCCCTAAAGAGAAATAACCATCCCATTATGGTGACATTGGGTGGGATTGGTTCCTGTTATGCCAGTTTGGCCTTCTATCTTATAGCCTTTCTCCTAGCAACAAACGGTGTGATAACATTTTGGCATCATTGCCAAGGAACACTAAGTCAAACCTTCCTTAGATGACACATTTTTGGTAAGCCTTACCTCAGAAGCCTTATCTTACAAGCTTACATGGCGACTCCACTTAGGGTGTTTTCCCTAAATATTTTTGATGATTTCAAGCAAATCATCTGGCGAATCCACAAATACCTAATGATGACCCGTAGTGGGCGTCAGTATATATATTCATCTACTGTGACCTCTTCAAATCCTATCACCCCTGTAAGTTCTCCCAAATGGTCTCATAAAGAACTCTTTGGCCCTTTAGGCTTAGCTAACACCCAAGGGGGGTTGCATGATCTACCCAAGAAGGTTGAATCCTAGATACCTAAGTTTTCAGGGGAAGATGGATCCTATGGAAATTCTCATTGGACCAAATTTTGTGATGCATTCCAATTTCACCAATCTGGACAAGAACACCCTGATGTTTTTTTAAGGCTCTTTGTGAGCTCACTCACCGGAAGTGCCAGAAGATGGATTAACAAACTCCCAAAAGGAAGCATCAAAACCCCGGAAGATATTGAACAAGTCTTTAAGAAAAATTGGTGTGAAAAAGAAAGCATGGATTCCCTTTACTCTCAATATACTGATATTTGCAGTTTACTCTCAAAGATCAGTCACCCTCGACTCTAGAAGAAGCACAAGATTTCGCTTACCAGATTGAGAGGAACTTTGAATTCGAAGAATAGATCTATCAGGTTAATCTCTCGCACAATAACAACTCTTGGAAATCTAGTGACGAGGATATCATAGAGACTAAACCCAAGCTCCCAGAAATATTTGAGGTAGAACTCATGCCTCCCAAAAGGAAATGGAGAACAACTTTCTCAGGAACCAATGATGTCTTGAAATTTTCAAGACAACATGAACCATCCAAGGGTTTGGGTATGGCCACTCATAAAAAACCTAATTTTGAAGATTCCTTGTTTGTCTTGAACACACAAATTTTGGAAAACCAAGATATGAGCAAAACCAATAAGGATCCGAAAATTAGGTCTGAAGAGCCTCGGGTACATAGTGGAACCAATTTAAGCATGAGTATGTCCTGTATCTTGCAAAGGGTTAAAATAATTTGTGAGATGTTGAAAACTTATTTTCTAACAAAGCAAGACCTGGATGGAAAATTATATTTTGAAGGGATTCCCACACTATTACAATCTGGTCATGTTGAGAAAGATGAGCAAACACCCTCTTGCTTATTAACAAATGATCTTGAACCTAGTGAATATAATTTGGTGGATCCTTACTTCTTACAATATTATCCCACTTTTCCCTTGACAGAAGAAGATACAAATTGGGGTGATTATCCTGACGATACCTCTAATGTCTCCAAAGATTTGGATGAAGATGGCTATCCAGTACAGAGAGTAGTTGGTTTCATTGAATGGAACAAAATGTTTTCAAGGACATAGAAGTCCCAAACACCTTAAAACCTACCAACATTGTGGATGAAAGCCCTTGGTGTTTTCAATGCAATGAAGCACATTGGGAACATGAATGTCCTTACAGTGATAGTGGCCATAAACAAGTGAACAATATAGGCCACGTCATAGAAGGCCCTCAGATAAATATCACAGCTGAAGAACATCAAGAGGCCATAAAAGAAGCGGCCAGGAAAGCCAGAATGGAGGTAATAAACAACCTAGACCATGAATCAAAAGAAAAATTGAAGAAACAAGAGTTCAGGGTCTATAGAAGAAAGAAACTGGGCCAACCTACTGCCGAAGAAACAAAACCCCCATCCTTGGATGTTCTTCTTTCTGAAACATCCAAGACTGAAAGGGTTAACTTGAACTTTGACTTTGAAGGGGCACTATCCAAGATGCATGTAACCATTCCCCTGAAAGAGGTCATTAGGGTGCCATCGTTCAAAGAACGTTTTGAAAATTTCTTTCGAGGATCATATGGACCCCCCTATCATGTTTCCAGACGATCACTTCAGGGTCCAATATGGTGAAATTCCCCCCTTCTTCATGACTTTAATAATGAACAAAAAGAGCCTCAACAACTGCATGTTGGATAAAGGGGCAGGCACCAACATAATGTCCTTTAAATTCATGCAACAACTAGGTTTGAAAGTCACATGACCTTATAGGAATGTGTGTGGTTTTGAGTCTAAAGCCATACCCACACACGGGGTGATTGAGAATGTCGAAGTTTGCCTTAAAGAATACCTCGAGAAAGTCATCCACGTGGACATAGTGGCCATGGAAATTCCAGATGTGTGGGGGATGTTATTATCTAGAAAGTTTGCCTCAGAGCTTGGAGGTACTCTTGAGATGGACCTCACTTACGTGAATATACCCATGAAAGATGGAACTATTGGTCATCTCCAGAACGTACATGTGACTACAACTCATTTGCAAGAGCCTAGTGAGTCCATCAAAGATAACAAAGCACATGATGAGACCAAACAAACTCTTCATGAGTATTATGATCAGATCAAATGGCCCAAGAAAGAGGAATACCAACAACTCCTAGACGAGCTCAAAGGGAAGGAAGCTGGGACTATGAAGATACTAAAGAAGGTAGAAGATGATGTACAGATCTGTCTGTCCCAGCAGGAAGTCTTTACAGTAGAATCCCACCCACCTCCCTCTACACAATACACAAGGGTTGTTCAAGGAATGACCAATTTCAAAATCAAAGAGTACAAGGAGGGGGACGTAGTATGGATGTGGGATGCCAATAAAGGGGAGCCTACTAATATCAAAGGAAACACTCATTTTTGGCTTGGCCCTTTCAAGCTTGGAAGAAAGTCAGTTAATGACTCTTATTACCTGTCTATATTGGAGGGATGAAGATGCACAGTGCTCGTCAGTGGGCGCCTCATCAAACCCCACCAGGGTGGGGTGACCTGACATCACAGGTAAGTACAGGTAAGTAGGCATTTTGCATTCGTGTATTATACCATTTGC
>ML804500.1:253957-274709 GCA_009831015.1 Picea engelmannii | reverse complement strand
CATGTCCCTGAGTTGGAGCCAGATGTTATCCCCCACTTTCAGGGATAACTAGGAGATCATGTCTCAAGGCCCACAGATCCTAGACATGGAGTACCGAGAGCAGGATTGACTTCAGCATAGCCCTGGAGGGCCCACCTTTTCTCTCTTCCAACATCTTTATCCTATCAGTGGCAACAACATCCTCCACCACCATCGGCTTGGTCTTGTGTCAGAGAGGGTTCTTGCTTCATGAGGTAATTAGTTAAGGTATCATGGTATGTGTCACTTTGATCATCAAAACCATTGAATGTATGCATCTGATTCCTTTTATTTCTAACAACTGCTTGGATCTTACACTTTCCCACTTGACCATGATTTAGGGATTGACAAGGTGTCTTAGTAAGCATGTGTCTATTTGTTTTGGTTAGCCACAAGGGTTGTCTCTGAGAATCCATCGTCCACTCCCTTCACAGTTTCACTTTTCCATCTTGTTTCCCGCCCACCTGTCCCATTCCACTTGTTCGGGCACTGGGTTGACCTTTTCTAGGGTTGCACCTTATCTAGTGGGAAGAAGGGGCTAAAGGCCCAGAAGGTAAAAGAAAGTTGTTAAAAGATAAAAGCCTGAGAATAAAACCTCGATATGCTTCGCCCAAGGATCCCCGAGAAAGCAATAAAATGCTTCTCGACAAGAAACAAGAGGGACCCTAAAAATAATAAAAACAAGACCTAACCAGAGGATAGGGGATCTCATCACGAGCCAACCTATTAGGTCCATGGGTGCCTAACAGTATGACATTGCCATCAGTTGGTTACCACGCCAGGGCAGTGACCTTTGGTTGCATGGCCAAGGGAAAGGGGGTCTCATCATGAGCCAACCTTCTCATTACTGTGAAAGTACTTGTGGGTAACGATGTCACCATTGGTCACCACGCCAGGGCAGTGTCCCCTGACTATCTCTTGAGAAAAAAGAAAAAGAAAAAAACAATAAGAGACAAAAAGAACAAAGGCATGAATGGGCTTGGAAAGAATTGCCTCCATGATAGGTACAACTCACCTTCTACAAAGACACCCACAGATAACATCTTGCATCCTTGGCCTTCATTGCACCCACTTGCCTGGACATCCCTTTACCACTTCATCCACCTACATGGCTTGGAAGAGGTCTCTTCTGGGAACTTCCCTTTATTCAGTGGACATTAGCCCAATAGGATGCCTTGCCCTTTTCCCAAAGACTTGTATTGTAGGTTTGTGTAAAATCTTTGAGCTATTGATTTATCTATCAGGGGTTTTATGTATATGTTTAACAAAATTGATAATGAAATGTTATTGACATTGCTATGATCCATGTGACTGATGAGCCCATGGAGGGCGTAGCCTTTTATGTGCAGGACCATGCCCGATGGACAAGTACCATCTTGGACCGGTATACATGGGGAGATGATTAGTTCGGACCTCCATGGGGCTGAAGAGCCCATCAGGTGGATGCTAAGACCTCATCAAGGGGCAGATATAGGATAGAGATGGATCCAGAGCTTTGCACTAGAGGAGAAGAGGATTTTCCACCAGAGGCACCCTGACAGAGTTTGACCTAGGGGGGATGACCCTTTCTCAATGGAACGTTGGCCTTGGGAAGCCTAGGACGTCACCATCTTGACCATGATGTCACCCAACATCATGGACATTTTTGGGGGCAGACTAGGCAACAATGGCACATGTGGCAGGTTGGAGAAGCCCGAGGGCTAACGTTTTGCTCCAGGATGCCCCATTTTCCCTAAAAGGGGCTAAAGTCTCCCTTGGAGAGGATTTATTCTCTTTTCAGCTCAATTAGGGTTTTAATTTGACAATTTAATGTAAATATAGTATGATTTGATATTTTGTCCTTCTTGACCTTTTACCTGACCTAAAATGTAAAATTAGGTCAAGGTTTTGTATAAATAAGGGATTTTCACTCTTATTTTGATCATCACTACTCATTCACTCCATAAGGAGGTCTGAAATTTGTGCCCTATCTTGGGTATTTGATTGATTTGGTGAGGCACACTTGTTGAAGGAAGATATTTTTGGCATCTCTTGGCTTTTCTCTTGGTGGAAGGTGTTACAACTAGGGTTTCCATGCTATTTCATGGTGATATGTAAGTGTTTTTTCTGTAAAACTTATTAAATGAATGGTTGTAGTCTTATTTTCTTGCATATGTTTATAATTTGTTGAATAAAACCCTAGGTGACAAGCACACAAGTAGGTCCTTGTCTCATGTCCCTATTAAGAGAAATTTTCAGCCATTGAGGAAGAAAAAGAGAGCCTAGCCGTAGCTACACTCCTTTCTCTTTCTCCCTTTTGCTAGTCGTACCATCTAGAACTCAAGAGAAAGAAGACGTCCCAGGCCTAGGTTATCTACACTTAGGGCCACTTTTCTTTTAGGGTTTGATGAAAGAGCCTTGATGTAGCAGCACTCTCCCTCATTAGAATTTCTTGTCTTGATTTTGTGCTTCATTGAGCTAGTCGTTTTCCATCTAAGGAAGGACGAGAGAGCACGAGGACTTGCCATAGCAACACCGAAGTGAGCCTATCTCCCCTAGGGTTTTGTTTCTAAGGCCCTGCCATAGCAACACTTCAGAACTCTTCCCTCCATTCCTTAGTTGTCCTCCTTCAACCCTTGCATCCTCCACTAAATTGACTCCATTTTACCCTAAAGGCACTGATCTAAAGTCCTCCAACGTTGAAGTGAATTTGATCACAACACTCTCAAAACCTTGAATTAAAACCCTAATTTCACTAACCCTAAGTGTTGATGTCATCCTTGGCTATTATATCATTGATGCAACAACGTTTTGTCTTTTGAGCAATTGAATTGTGATCTAAGGCATTTATTAGATGATGTGTTGATTGGTTACATTGAATGCCATATTGTCCTAATATTTATTGGTGAAGTGACATTACTTTCATAGCTATATTGATAAACATTGACTTCGTCAACGTTTATTGCCAAAATTGCTTATGTATATTTATCAGATAGTCTTATGAAGTACTAACCCATTGAAATAGCTTGCATATACCATTTTGTTGTTGCTTTGTTCCAGGCCGGTATACTTCCTTGGGGGTTTTGCTTATTTATTGGTTGTTTAGCCAAGAATATCTGATTGGTGGTGACTTGTGAAGGGGTGGGGAATCTTATCTTTGTCTTAGTAGCCTTTTTGCCTCTTCAAAACCCCAGGTCACCAAGGATGTCTCCCTAGGCCTAACCTCCATAAAGAGAAAGAACCATCACATTGTGGTGGCATTGGGTGGGATTGGTTCCTATTACACCAGTTTGGCGTTCTATATTATAGCCTTTCGTCTAGCAACAAACTGTGAGATAACAAGGACAAAATGAGCAAGCCAAAAGGAAAGCACGCAAAGTTTCAATGACTTTGGCTTAAACCTTTTCAAGTGGCTGAGAAGATTGGTGTTGGCATGTATCGATTGTAAAACATGGAAGGAAATTTATATATTATTTCTATCAACGACCAGTTGTTAAAGAGTTATTTCAGCTAACTTTACCTTAAGGAAACTAGCTTGTACATATTAGTTTCATTTCCATTTTACCTATTGCCTTTATTTATTTATTTCTTTTCCAATTTTCAATCTTTATTTTAGTTATTGAATGCTTTATTAGATTACTTTTCTTGATGATATTTTTGTTCATTCTTATTTTAGGTTTATTTTATATGAATTTAGCTTGATTAGTGCATCAACATGAATCTTGCTTTCTTAACCTTAACTATATATATATATATATATATCCTTGTGCATGCTCCAACTTTTGGTGCATAATGGTCAAAGTTGAGCAAACTCCTTGTGTTACCTTTGATTTATGGCATAGAAGTAAGTATACTTGAAATAAAAACAACGATATTGCAAGAATAACGTAAAGTAGTTGTTGGACTTGGAGCATTCCAAGAGATTAACCCTTTGATGACTTCTACATCGATTTTGGTTGACAAAATAGTTGGCTGAAGGAATCCATTCACTACATTAAAGTCAGTTGGTCATGTAAATGGTGAAAAAACAGAAGTCTAGGGTTAAAAAATCATAAGGGGATACTCCTTATACTTAGGCATGGAAAATTAATAAATAAATCCCAAAAGGAGGAAGTTAAACCCATCAAGCTTGAAATGAGTTGCTACTTCCCCATTTGCCAATTGTTAAAGTGGTATAATGAAGGGAAAGGATTGGGAAAGGGAGAACAACTAGTCAAGGGGACATGAATCTATCTTTGTCAGGGCTATGGATTCTCATTGTTAGTGGAGCAAGGTCTATGATGTCATGTTGACTTCATTAAGACTATGGAATCTCATGGGCAATGGAGCAATACTTGAGGGATACTAATTTCACATTGAAGAAAATTGAGGTACTATGAGTATGCCAACTAAGGTTTGTCTTTGACTTTGAGATTGAATCTAAGTTTCAATTTTCAAAACTGTCCTTTGTTGTTTTTAGGACAACAAACAGTTTAGTAACTTTCTTCCATAAATGTTTTTGGTTAAGTGTTCTTTGAGGTGCCCTTGCAAGTGTTTTCGAACCAGTGGTTAGCACCACCAATATATCTCAAAACAAGTAACAATCCTCTAGATATTTACAACACAAATAAGTTGATCTACACTCTAAGCATGCATGAAATGAACACAAGTGTTTTTGGTCAACATGATCCTGGATAAAACCCCCCCGGGGAAAACCAGTTTGGAATGGAAGTATATATAAGTGGTGTCTAAAGCATGAGATACAACAAGAAATACAATATGATGGAACATATATAGAAATAAATCTCTTCTTGAGACTTGCCAAAGGAACCAGGGAGAAATGTGCCCAAGACTAGTTCGCCTCTTTCCCTTGTTTCCAAATCCACTGAAGTGATGCGCCCTTGATGCTAGAAGCTCTGAAGAAGAACCCCTTGCACACAAATGTGATCTTGTGTGCTACCTCTCCACCGAAATAAATAGATCTACAATCCTCCAAGTGTAGCTCCTCCTTGCTAGGTGTGTGCCCTCCTCCTATAGTGTGCCCTCCTTGAAGTAAGTGTGATCACCACAAAATAATGAGAGCCAAAGCCTCCTAGATCCCTCCATGGAAGGAGGTTCCCTTGCTGTCCTCTCTCAATGCTTCCTACCTCATCCTCATACTCCCTCTCAAGCTCGCCAAGTGAGTAAATGAATGAATGAGCCTCCCTTGGCCCTTTGCTCCCTCCTTGAGAAATCCATAAGGAAACCTAAATGTGGATGGCTAGGATCATCCCAATCCATCCCTAATCAATGGTTGAGATAATCCCACAATAATATCAACTCAAAACCCACTTTGGGTTAAGTTCCCTAAGTTCACTTTATGTCTCCTAATTCACGCACAAAGTGAATTAATAGTCACTTTAGTCTAAAATGACCAAATTTCACTTTTTGACTTAAATTGCCTAAGACAAGGTGAAATTATACATAATGTACAAGGTACAATGGTACCAACATCTCCCTCTTATGGATAGAGGCTCAAAACCACAAGAGAACCACTTCCTGAGGTACACAAAAACTCAACACTCCCTCTTACCGAGGAAAGTGTTTCTCGCCAGTCAATCCCATCCCAGTTGTGGACTTCCTTGCCTCTTGGAAAGGCCTATGTGAGTATGTTTGTACCCTCTCATCAAAGTGGACTATGTCTCTAATATACTCGACCTGTCCTGACACTAATCTGCTCAACCTGCCCTGAAACTGATCTGTCGACCTATCCTGACACTGATCTGCTCAACCTGCCCTGACACTGATCTGTCGACCTGTCTGATCTCTAGATGGAAGTCCATCTCCACCTACCTAATATCACCTAGATCTTGGCATCTCACCAAGATCCTTTCCTTGGTCTCTCACCAAGGTCCTATACTCATGGCATGCAAATGAGTCACATCTCTTGGTATTTCATCGAGAGTCTCTAGGTCTTGGCATCTCACCAAGATCCTCAGCCTTGGTCTCTCACCAAGGATTTCTACCTCTTGACATCTCGCCAACGGTCACTACTCTTGGCATATCACCAAGTGTCTCTCTCTTGGCATTTCACCAAGAGTCTCTCCCTCTTGGCATCTCACCAAGATCATCAACTTGGCCTCTCACCAAGTGACTTCCACCTGAAGTGGAACCTGAACATGATATGCCCGTATCCATGGCCAAGTGAGGCTCAAGCCTCTGTGGTGTCCTATTGCTCCTCCTCATCAATATCTGATGCTTTGAAACCCCTGCAACAACCCTCTGTCTCAAAAAATCTGAAACTGAAGTTGTTTCGAGTGGACCAGTCACTCCTGAAGATGGTGTCCTCGAAAATTGAGTTTGAGCTCCCTCTAAATCCCTACTCTGATTCAATAGGTCCTCTTCAACTCTTTCTCCCCACCTAATGATGTATGGTGCATCAACTGACAAATTCACACTCTCTCGCAAACTGAGTAGTGAACTCATCCTCCTCTGTTGTCACTGCCATACCATCATGCTGCCTCTTCTTCTTCCTCTTGGGACATTTCCCAACATAGTTCCCCATATCACCACAAGAAAATAATCTCACTTTGCTTATGTCCTTCTTCTACCCACTCCCACTCTCCTGTGGTTGGGTCCCTCCCTTCGGACCCTATCTCGCACCCTCTCTGATATTATTCTTTCCCTTTGACCAAAGAGCAAGATCCTCATCGCCCTCAAGAATATGTTGTTGTCCTAAAGACCCAGAGCTACACCTCAACTCCTCATGTATGAAGTTGTCCCAAAGTCTCTCCCAAGTAGGCATGACCTTCTGAGAAACAATGCCTCGTACAAATGAACACCAAGGTTTGGAAAAGTTGTTCAAAGTTGTCCTCGCCATAAAGTTTGGATCTACAATCTCTTAGACCGCTACTAAATCATCTCTAATCTGAGTGAATCTTCCTAGGTATGATGTGACTGTCTCGAAATCGAGCATCTGAATGCTCCTGATCTTGTCCTACATAACCATCTTTTGGTTCTCGTTTGGACTCTGGTAAATCTTGCAAAAGGATTCCCATATCTCAAATGCATCTAGTCTTTACCAGTCAGATGGGGTATGATGTGGTCCCTCACCGCATAAAAAATAGTCCTCTTCGCCTTGATTTGTTTCTTCTTGAAATCTGCATCCAACAATGGTGATGGAGCAGGTGCAGGAGGAATCACCACGGTAGCTTGAACTATATCCCATATTTCAAGATCCTCCAAGATGAATGTGATCCTGGTCTTCCAAGGGGACCAGTTTCTAGCTTCTTCTAGCCTATCCTCTGCCTGCATCTGGGACACCGATATGGTTTTCCACTAAAACTTAGATTGATGCTCACATTGATGAGAAAACTACAAAAGAACTCAGCCTCACCACTTGAAACACAAGCGGAAGTAAGGTTGTACAAAAGTTTCCAAAAAAAAATCCTACAACTGTCCAACAAATCTTCCCACAAGCTTTCCACTAACTCTGCCAACAAGTTTTCCAAAATCTACTAACAAGTTGTCTAAAAAATGCCCACAAGATGCTCTAGAAATCAACAAGCATTTGCCAACAAGTCTTTGATACCATGAAGAAAACTGAGGTACTATGAGTCTACCAACTAAGTTATTTATTTGACCTTGATATTGGCTCTAAGTTTCAATCTTCAAAACAGTCCTTTGTTGTTTTTAGGACAGAAAATAGCTTAGTAACTTTATGCACATAATTTTTGTTGGTTAAGTGTTTTTTGAGGTGCCCTTGCAAGTGTTTTTGAACCGGTGGTTAGCACATGCAATATATCTCAAAACAAGTAACACTCCTCTAGATCCTTACAACACAAATAAGTTGATCTACACTCTAATCATGCATGAAATGAACACAAGTGTTTTTGGTCAACATGACCTTGGATAAAACCCCCTTAGGGAAAACTAGTTTGGATTCTGGAATGGAAGTATATATAAGTGGTGTCTAAAGCATGAGACAAAATAAGAAATACAATATGATGGAACTTGTATACAAAGCAAGCTGCTCTCGAGACTTGCCAAAGGAACCAAGGAGAAATGAACCCAAGACTAGTGCGCCTCTTCCCCTTGTTTCCAAATCCACTGAAGTGATGCACCCTTGACCCTAGAAGCTCTGAAGAAGAATCTCTTGAACACAAATGTGCTCTTGTGTGCTACCTCTCCACTGAAACATACAGATCAGAAATCCTCCAAGTGTAGCTCCTCCCTGCTAGGTGTGTGCCCTCCTCCAAGCAAGTGTGATCACCATAAAATAATGAGAGCCAAAGCCTCCTAGAGCCCTCCATGGAATACGACACCCTTGTTTCCCTCTCTGAATGATTCCAACCTCATCCTCATCCTCCCTCTCAAACTCTCCAAGTGAGTAAATGAATGAATGAGCCTACCTTGGCCCCTTGCGCCCTCCTTGAGCAATCCATAAGGAAACCTAAATGTGGATGGATAGGATCATCTCAATCCATCCCTAATCAATGGTTGAGATCATCCCACAATAATCTCAACTCAAAATCCACTTTGGGTTAAGTTCCCTAAGTTCACTTTATGTCTCTTAATTCACCCACAAAGTGAATAGTCACTTTAGGCTAAAATGACCAAATTTCACTTTTGACTTAAATATCCTAAGTCAAGGTGAAATTAGACATAAAGTACAAGGTACAAAGGTACCAACATCTCCCTCTTGTGGTTAGAGGCTCAAAACCACAAGGGAACCATTTCCCGAGGTACACCAAAACTCAACACACACATGGGGAAAATACTTTACCCCAAATTCAAATAATCCATATGATCATGATTTGAGCCAACATCATTGATTCATTCTCAAGGAAAAGTAACTTCATCATTTTTTCTTCCAGTACAGTTGATGAATTAACCAAAGTCAATTCATTGGAAGAATCGTTAATTCCCTCTCAAGGACAAATCTATAGGGACCCTCTTCATGCAAATCTCAAATTTCCATGAGAACCAAATAATGTCTTCTCATTATATGTTTATTGCTTAAAGGTTTGTTATAGAGATAAATGGATTTTCCCAGTGTGTCACCATTTGTTGGGGCCTCAACCAATTCCAAGTCGGTAGACTTGGGTACCCCCCACCACCATTTTTTGAAATTGCATACTTTTAACTTTGTCTTCAAGAACACATATCTTAACTAATTTAATGTAGATGGTGACTTTGAATTGCACATGAGGATTGAGAATGTTGAGTGATTGGATTTTCTTTGTTATTGAATGCATACTTGTGTTTTTCATCATAATATGGTTTATTGCACTTGATGAAATATTTCCTATGCATTTCTGATAATTTCATTGGCTTGTTTTACACATGGTTGTGTTTTAAAGTGCATTTTTGTTTGTGTGACTTTACCTTTGCATGAGATTGGCTTAGTTTGCTAATGCATTTGAATGAGGTTTGGCCTATATAATTTTAAGGTTGATTAGATTTCATATCTTTTGTGTAGTTGTTCACACTTGGTTCCATATGTAATGATGAAAGAAAACTTTAGAAAATAGTCATTCATCAAGTGACACAAGATTATACAAAGAGTCAGGTAATCGATTAATGAGCAAGAAAGGGATTAGCAACATTTGTGCATGGAAATAGTGTGAAGCAAGGTTCTAAATCATATCATAGTGACATTGGGTTATGTATAGCAATAAAATATCATCATCATGAAGCCCACATAGTCTCCATATGGTTCACAATTTCAACACTAGAAATGCAACATTATGCATGGCAGAGATGGCATGTTAAATGGTGAAATAAAGGAAATGATTGAAGCTCCACACGAAATGTTTATGTTCATCTTAATTCAAGCATATTATACATGTTCACAATCAAGGAAAATAGTGTGGATGAGTTTCATCCCAAATCAACATTTTTACCAAGTGTTTCCCCATAGGTGCATTGAGTGCTCGGAGGCCTCCTTCACAAATTAAATATGATTAATGGAATGAGACATCAATTGTTCCTATCATATAGATCTAATTCTACCTAATAGGTATGAAGCATAAGTGAATAAACACAAATTTTGGTGCACCAACTATTCATGTGAAATCTGAACTTTTCTCCTTTACGCATATTTTTGGTGATCCTTCAAGATGGATTTTTTAATGCCAAAATAATTTACCTATGTGATTTTTGGGCATATGGACTCAACCCCATTAATTTAATTCGATTCTAAGGTCTACAACTATGAAAATATCAATCAAAAAAATTCCCACAAGATAGGTAGTTTTCACTTCTTGGTTTATTAAAGTAGATGAAATAAGAAGTGAATGATGCATCCAACCACTCATTAGAAATATATCAATCTCTACTAGTCTCAACATTTGTCAATTTGGGACCAAACAAAGGAGTTACATGTTTATGAATCCCAAAATCCAAGGGGTTTCATTGGAATTCAATTTTATTATATTTTAACTACTACTTGGGGCTTTTCTAAGGTTGTTTGTGATCCTCTATTGGCTTGTGAACCTTTTTATGGTTATAAGACCTCAACAATTAATTTATGAGGCTTAATGCAAGAACAAATTTTGTGAAGCTATTGGAGCCCAAATCACTCATGGTGACCACTAAGGAGGAAAATGAGCTATGGACCTGAATGAAAATCCATGGATATTATAGTATTCGGCTAAGAAAAGATGGTTTTAGTAGATGTCAATGGATATTTTGATTTTCAATCATTTTTTCACTTTGGCTTGTCTCTGGAGAATTTTTCTGCCAAGTTTTGATTGAAATAACTCACTTGGGAGACTTACTGGCTTCCCAAGTGAGTGATTTTCTTCACAAGGGAAAAATCATCGTCTTTAAGAGTTAGCAAGCTCTTGAAGTGAGATATTTCACCTCTTTCTCTTGAGGTGGGCGAAATTGATGATGCTCGAGCAAAGAAAAGGATAAAAAAGTATAATTTTTTAGATAAGTTATGGGAATTTGGGAACCTAATAGGCCAAAAATCCTTCCAAGGTACTAGTTGGATACCTCACCCCTCTATAGTTACCAACTAAAGATCTCGACCCCCTAAAATTTTCAATTAGTTACTAAGATGATTTTCGCTCACTTGCAAGGTGAGACAAGCAGTCATACTCAACGATTTAAGTATTCTCTCCTTCAATGTTGTCAATTTCTCACATAAAACCCCAATCACTCACCTCATAGGATAGTAAGAATTTTTCATCAATGATTTGGGTCACAAGTAGCTATACTAAGAAATTGATGTCTCCAACAAGCTAAACACTCACCTCATAACCTAGCATGCCCTCATACTTAGTGAAATGTATCTTTATTGCTCACACTTGATGGTTTGGGAACTCATTGAGCAGACTACTTGCCTCTGAGGCCATACACCCACCCCAATAGTAGTTTAACCTTTAGTATCTTCCTCAATGATTTCCTAATTCCCGTAGAGCTCCCAACACTTGGGAAATGAAGTGTTAATGGGATTTTTAAAGGCAAAATGTTTCCATTTTTCCATGTTTTGTCATTCCTTGCTTGCATTTTCATTTATCTTCATTGTTGGTTGTATTCTCATAATTTATTTAAAGTTTTTCATGCATCCAAATTTTCAGAGCCATTGTACCAAGAAAACGAGAGGAAAAACCCATTGTCAAGCACTACACAAACCCTATGAGAGCCTTGAAGAACAATACTAAGCATAAAAAAATCAATTTGCATAGGTTTCAAATGGCATAACAATGTTTTTAAGGTTTTGATGCATATTTTTTCTTTGTATATGAAAATGGGAGTGGAAATCCCTCTTAGCACAATGTTTTCAGCTATGGAGATAGAGTGCATTGGTTGTTGGAGATTAGAGTTTCCTTTACAATTAAAAAATCCAATGGTTTCTTGCTTCGAATGAGGAAAGAACAATGAACCATGAAGAAATTGGTATTCTATTGGAACCATTGTGTTTTGCATCCATTGGATAGTATCGGGGTGAAAAATAAATAAGCTTGAATTTGCATGAGCCAAAGCAAGAGGAATTTGCTTGCAATGGGGTTTGAAACATCCTTTTTGAAGTGAAATGAGTAGGCTAATTTTTCTAAAGAATCCTATCTTTTTGGTTTTGCATTTGATTTTTTTGGCTCTTAATTGTTGGTTTCCTTGCAGGAAAAAAATTGTTTGAACTTTGCAAATGATTTTATAAATGTAATAGTTGATGAATAATCTCTTCTTTATTGGGTTTGCAATCTTTCCTTTATTTATTGGTATTTTACATTTAACAGTGTGAATTCATGTGTAGATTTGCTAATGGAATAGAATAATGAGAGTGAGTTTTTCCCTTACATTACAAATACCAAAAATCCAAAGAAAGGTTCAACAAAGAAACAAATAAAATAAGTGATATTCCTATATCACTATATTGTGTGAAATGTTTGAATTCTTGGGGTTGAGAAACCAAGTATATGGAAACAAGATTTCATGCAATAAAATGATCATTCTTTATTCGTGCCATTACTCAAATTCAAAGCCAAAAATCACATAAATATGGCAACCATGCCTTGTGATGAATTTGTGTTGAAAAAATAGTAATATGCTTGCATTTTGTTGCATGGTTCATGTATAAATTGCAATGGCATTTTATGAACAAAAAACTATTTTATGGATTACTTTACACTGGTTTAAATCAATTCAATCCATAAAGGATATATTACCATTTTGGAAAAATCTTAAACATCGCTCATGCATATGCATAATTTCAAACTTTCATGTGAATTAGTGTTGCTTATGACTTGAAATGAACTTGTCAATTTTCACAAAGTCTTCATACAATCTTTTGATAAGTTTATGGTGTTATTGAAATATTTTTGAAGAAATAAGTAAGAGTTTCTTGGATTGCAGAAGATATTAGTGAACTAGGCTTTCAAGATCATATATTGTGGATTCTTATCCATGGTTTGAAGCCATCAAACTCAAAGGGATACAGGGAAAATTCTGATTGTAAAGCCAAGGAGTATGTATATGCATGATGAATACATGGAGATAAAATTTAACAAGCCAAGGAGAGGATAAAGAGACCAAACCATTTCCACCAAAGACAAAGCAAAAGAAGACAAATTAGGAAGAAAGAGAGTCCAAACCATCTTCATTCAAGTTGTAATCACAAAAATACAAATTAGGGAGAAAGGGTTATAAGCATTAAAGGACAAATTAGAGAGAAATAATAATTGGGTATAGAAATTGTATATATTTTTTAATATTATTATTGTAAATACACCCATCATCTAATTTAGAAAAAAGAAAAAATCATAAAGTAGATTAGACAAATAGAATTACAAGTCCAAGATCCATGAAGGTAGAAAGTTAAGAGTCAAGTGTATTGAATGCCAAAAGTCACTGGGATTCTCTATAAAAGATGCATTTTCATTCTTTCATAGGGTCTGTCATTTTTCATTATATGTTGTCGTCATATGCTTAATAGAATGACATTGTTAACTTGTCCTTTATACTCTTGTGAATTTTTAATGGTAGTGGACTATTCTTTCCATTCATCACTTTCTTGGTTTTTTGTGAGGATGGATGTTGTATCTTGTGAATGTTGTGGCATATGAGCATTCTCTTGATAACTATGTCCATTCCTTCTTATCTTACATATTGCTAACTTATTGGATGTAACTCTTAGGATACATAGGATAACCTCAATCCTCAAAGCAATCTTGGTTATTATACAAATGGTGGAGGTGGACTCTTCTCCCTACTCTTTCTATAATTCCTTTGATTTATGTCTAACATTTGATGTGAAAAAAGTTCTCTCTTGGTAATTCATAGGATATCCTTGATCCTTGGAGTGTTCCTTAATGTTTGGTGATGACGGTATATTGGTGGACTATTCTCCCTAGTTTATGTATCTTTCTTTTGTTTCATGTAAAATTGGTTTTCTAATCTTGCGCTCTTAGCTAGGAAATATAGAATAGGGAAGATAAGTTAGAATTGCATCTTGCACTTGCATATTAGGTACATCTGATTTAAAGAATAAGAAACCATAAGTGAATTGGGCCTTAATTGTAAAAGAGTGAAGAACTAATAAGCAATCAGGTCGAGCCAAAGGGTTTTCCATTTCAATGGAGGAAGGTCTAGTTGGTCCTTTTCACAATCGATATTTTATGTTTGTTTATTGATTTAATTATCACAATTTCAACACCAGTTACTTGAGCTTTATTTATCTTTCCACTAGTCTCATAGAATAAATCACTTCCATAATCACTTCACTATGTATGCTAAATAAATACATTACATTTTCTCTTGTGTGTTCCACTATGACCATCATGTTGAGATAAGGATATGTAAGAAGTATTAAAATAGTCATTTTCAATGATGGAGAATGCTCCTTCACCTATGTGTGTTCCACTAGGACCATCATGTTGAGATAAGGATATGTAAGAAGTATTAAAATAGTCATTTTCAATGATGGAGAATGCTCTTTCACCTATCCTTCTAGGATTTAGCAAGAATAATGACCTCAAGCAATATATCCCTTCCCTCCAATGTGCCATTAGTTTCAAAAGAAGTAACCATTAGTTTCCAAAGAAGCAATGGTAATGCAATCTCTGATATTTGTTAAAATTTTGATATATTAGTTATTTAGTTTAAGTAACCCAGAAGGAAATAATGACAAGTTACTAATTTGTGGAATTCACTTGGAAAGTTCCCAAACAATTTCGAATTTTATTTCGAGTAATATTTTTTTTTCCTTGGAAGATATATTCCTAGGAAACCCTCGGGCATCTGATAGGGACATCGAGTGAGGTCCACATACACATAAACATCTAGCCCACGGACTTGACCTGGAGACCTCCTACTTATTATTCACAACTCCCAACCACCTAAAGTGACCCATCAAACTAAAATTATGGTACCTAGGGTAAACCAGATTTTGTAGAAATTCAATGCTTTTTCGATAACATACTCATTTAAGAGCTTAACGTGTCACTTACGAGAATTGAACCTGGGTGGGGGAAAAACACCCCTAAGCACAAACCACTCGGGATAAACCCAATTCACACACACACACACACACATATCAAAAGGGATTCACCTTGTTGACCAATATCTTATCACAGTCATTCATTTATAAAGGGGTTTTTAAATTGTCAAAAATAGAGTCAATACATTGTAGGTATTGAAGGCGCGGGGATGTAGTGTACAGGTGGTATAAAAATGGGTATTAAGTAAAAATAGGGGGTATCTAGTAAAATTAAGGTTTTATTTATTTATTGAAAAGATGTATTAGAAGAAGATTGATGTTAGAGTGAGGAGATGGAGAGAAAAGAGGGTTAGCGGTTCAGGCCTACTAGTTAGGGTTTCAAGTGTAGGGGGGAGTAAAGGACAAGGGTATGAGTATGGCGTCACAAGCTCAGAAGGAGGTCGAAACATTAGGGCCCTTTGGTCTACCTAGGGACCGAGGACAGAGAGAATCTTTGTCATTCAAGGACACAGTTCTGGGAAAAGTGGTGACACAAGCGGAGGACACGGAGATGGGGAGTGTAGGCAAGGGAAGCAAGGACAAGAATACAGAGCAGAAAAAATATGGAGCTGACAAAACCAAAGTGAACAAATTACATGCATGCACAAAGGAAAAGCCCATGTATGAGGTCACTTCTCATAGTATAGGAAACTACATGAAACACATGAAAGATCATTCTTTAATAGGTAAATTCATGGGGATATGGCCTTCAAAAAAATCTCTCACGGGTTTGGGGAGCTCCAGATGGAAGGTCAAGGGTCAAGTGGACCTAAATCTAGGATCCAAAGGATTTTTCACAACCATTTTCTCTAACCTAGCAAACAAGGACAAGGTGTTTGAAGAAGGTTCACACTTCTTCAATTCCGGAAGCCTCCACTTGTGATATTGGACAGAGAGATTTCCCTAGAGAAAGAGGACTTCATGGAAGCCTTGGTCTAGATAAGACTATACTCACTGCCTCAATAATTTTGGGAATACGAGACATTGGAAGGCATAGGAAATACCTTGGGATCTTTCATCAAAATTTCAGAGGTTACAAAGATTGCTAAATATATCTCATATGCTCGGATCTACATCTACATTAACATGGAAGGATCCCTCCCAGAGGCAGTAATAGTGTCATACCAGGACAACGAATGGAGCCAAACAATGGACAATGAACATATCCCATTCAAGTGCAGGAAAGGCCATTTCCATGGGCATCTGTTTCGAGATTTCCCCCTAAATGTAAAACATAATGACACTAAAAATCAAGAAGGAATAGATGCAGAAGGATTTACCAAAATTCAAGGAAACCGCAGGGTGGGGAAAAGATAGGGTAACCAACTGGTCAGGGAAGAAAGCAACAACAAAAACACGTTTAAAACCTTGGAGGAGAACAACCTAGAAAATGAAGAGAAAAACTGTCAAGAGTCGTAGAAAAAGGAAATACAAAGACTGGGAACCACCGACAAACAAAACATTCTAGATCTAAAAGATAAACAAGTGGAGCCAAAATAAAGGGGGATAGAGATGCAGGATCGGGAGGATAAGGACTCGGATCAAGGAGGCTAAACCCAAAACTATCAATAAATGGACACGGAAAAGGTGGAACGAAATACCAAGTCCCAAAAGCAAGACCAAGGAGAACAAGAAATAAAGGGGAGAAACACAAATCAACCTTCTAATCTTCAAGCAGATTCTCATGATGGAAAGGGTCCAGAGATAGGGTTAGGGATATTAGAAAGCACTTCGGGAAGCTTCCGGGTAAAACCCAATCCCCTTAAGATTATTAAAAAAATCCCTAGTGAGGAAAAAATGAGGGGAATGAAACCATATAAATAGGTAATCACAGAAATGGGAGCCCACCTAGTGGATTCGGGTCAAATGGTAGGCCTCCCAAAAAGATATTTCCAAACCCCAAAAAAGTGATATAATGAAGCTCGTATCATGGAATGTGCACAGTATGAATGCCCCATCTAAAGACAAAATGGTCAAAAAAATTATTATGTAGGAAAAAACAAAGGTAGTTCTTATCCAGGAAACGAAATGTGATAAGGAGGCAACGATCAAAATTGCAAAGAAAATTTGGGGAGGTTGTGAAGTTGAGGCGATGGACTCATAGGGCACTTATGGTAGCTTGGCAATTTTATGGGATCCCGGTAAGTGGAGCTTGGAGCTTCTCTCCACCCTTCCAAGGATTCTCATGATGAGATTCACTAATATTGGCTCTCAAACCCAAGGCTTCCTCCTAAATTCCTACGGTCCTCACACCCCTCAGCTCAAGCGAAGCTTTCTAGATTCCCTCAACCATCTTGGGGCACTCTTACAAGGAAATTATTGACTCATTAGGGGCTATTTTAATATGATCTTTGCGCTCTGGGAGAAGAAAGGATGGATAAGACATTTGGAGGGGGAAAGTGTGGCTTTCCACAATTGGATAGAGAACCATAGACTTATTGATATTCAGACCAACAATGGACCTTTTACCTAGAGTAACAAACAAAGGGGGGGGGGAGTATACATTAGGCTTGATAGATTCTTAACATCAGAAACCTTATTTCAGGGTCAAAAATCAATTTTGCTATAATTCCTCCCTTTTTAAGGATTAGACCACTGGCTAATCAACCTCTCCTGGGAGGAGAAAATTCCCCCCCACCCTAATCCTTTTCATTTTGAAAAATTATGGATGGACCATCCATAATTTTTGCAGAATATTGAAACCTGGTGGTTTGAAAACTTAGGCTTGTATGGCACCAAAATGTACCAAGTTCAACAGAAATTGAAACATGTCAAGCTTTGTATTAAGAAGTGGAACAAGGAGGTGTTTGGGAACATTTTTTAGGAAAAGAAACGCTTGGAATCAGAAATCGCAGCCATTCAATTGTAAGTTACAATAGGAGACTAGAAAGAGGAATCCATA
Source organism: Picea engelmannii (assembly GCA_009831015.1). NCBI lineage: Eukaryota > Viridiplantae > Streptophyta > Pinopsida > Pinales > Pinaceae > Picea > Picea engelmannii. The sequence goes on along the minus strand of ML804500.1, from coordinate 256,869 downwards.
AATAGGGAGGATCATCTCAGGATTGAGCTAGATCAAAGGGACAAACAGGAAGAGATCCTATGGCACCAAAAATCCAGACTAACTCAGTTGGAAGTAGGAGCCTGAAGTTCGAGGCATTTGGGACTGGTTGTGGAGGTGGCGGTTTGCAAAGGCCATCCAATAGCACCTTCCTCCTGGAAAACTAGAAGGGGACACCACAGGGGAATGGGGTACTGGGAAGACTTTGCAACATGTTTTGGTTCCTATCCACAGAAGAAGAATGAGGATCATAAGGTCGGGAGTAAGGTGGCAGCTTCAGCTAGAAATAATTTGTAAGGAATTAGGTTGGGTGTTGATCATTCTTAGCAAGATCCAAAGGATGCCCAGCAAAGGTGTGAGGGAGTCCATATAGAAGGGGAAACAAAAGGAGACCTCCCCTCCCCAGGGTCCAGTCAATCGTACCAGGGTGACAAGGGAGGCTTGGATGGCTGGGATGAAATTCGATAATCTATGCTCAGATGCAAACAAGAAGACAATGATAGAGATAGAGGAAGCGGTCAAGTGTCATCGTCACTCTACCTCTCACGCGAACATTGTCAAAGAAGTCAAAGCCTGGGTTGAGGATCATAAGTTTAAAAGAACTAGGGAAACAAAGTGCTTTAAGTTGGTTGAAACCTATTGGATTGTTAAGACGATGGTGGCTCAGGTGATTGAGATAGAAAAAACAAATAATGATGATACCCTTTAGGAAATCAAGTTGTTGGAAGGCAAATTTGACCTCTTCTATCATTCTCAGTTTGGCATCAAATTATGTGTCAGAAACTAGATTCAAAACTAGGACAAATCCTCGAACACATCTAGGAATCCAAGCCCGCCAGGGTCACACGAGTGCCCCATTCAAGTCAAGGATGAAGAATTGTCTCATGCGGCTATTGGGGAGGTCAAGAAGGCAGAGGAGCATATCAAAACTCCAAAAAAATCAGGAGATTGAATCCTCGAGTTCCGCTCTGCTCTCTTTTTGCTTTGTTGATTTCGCTTTTGGTTGGGTCTAGCTGGTTCAGTCGTGATCTGTATTTCTTCAAAAATTCAAACTGGTCTCGTTTTGAGCTAATTATGTATATGGTCAGTCTGGTTTTTAAAAATGTTTTATCCAATAGAGGGGTTTGAATGCATTGCCTATGAGGGTGAGGGTTCTGTTTTGGCAGACCCTCACCGAACTCTCATTCTAACGCCTTGATGGATACTAATTCTGGTTGATAATCTATGAACTTCTAGTTTTGTTTGGTGTGGGGTCTTGATCTAAAAATGAAGAAGACTTGTATTCTTGAAAATATTTGCAAGTAAAATTTTATGTGTTAAAATGCAAATGGATCATCTTTGCAACACAATTTTTAATAGGATTTACTCATTCACGATGCATATAAACAACAGCATAATCAATGAACAGAAAACACATAACACAGTAAATGATAAAGGAGTTCACCCCTCTCTTGGGCTACATCTCCTGGTCCAGCTTCCAATGGATCATTTGTATTATTTGCTCAAAGTGATCAAAAATGTGCTTTACAATGCTCAAAATGCCAAATAGACTACTCCAATGGCTTCAGAACGTCCAAAAACCCCTAGTTGGGCTTTTTCGGCACCTCGTCTGGCCAAAAAATGAAGAAGATAGGCTTCCTGGAAGTCCCCCCTTCAAGCTTGTTGTCTCTGCATCTACGAAACGCACCCCTTGTTGGCTCAACCTAGCCCACACGCATATTTAAGCGTAAAAAACTAGTACCGGACGCAACCACGTGAACCGTGCAAACTGTAGGATAGTTACAGGCGCACCTAGCCCCTAACCGTCAAGGGCCAGGTCGTATGACCCATGCGTCCACGCGCTAGCATTAACATAGGCTCCCATTACATAAGCCAATGGTCAAAGGCCAAATGGCGGTTCATTGATATAACCGTTGGAAGAAACACAACCGCGCGTGCACGTCCATATGATATAGCTGTGGGTTATATGTAACATATCGTGTGACCAAGGCTGGGGCTAAGCCCCGGCTCGGTCGCGCCCCAAACCACACGCATATACAAACATATATATATATTGCACCATATATATAACAAGGAACAACTGGTGGTGCACCGGTTGGTGGATTTTTTCCAAGTCTTTGCCCCTGCCTGGAGGTCATGGGGTCGACTCCGGCCAACGACATAAGTTTTAAACCAATAAATGGATGACATGTGGCGGCCATTGACTGGGCCACGTGTCGTCATTCCATTCGCTGCCAAACATGCCAAGTCACCTGCCAACTGTCTGAATGCCTGTCTTCCATGTGTCATACGACCTGCCACATATCGTATGACCTTCCACGTCAGCGTCCGTACGGACTGTACAGTCAGCAACCCTTTTTTTTTTGCTTGTTTGTAAATTTGAACAGAACATGATATCTCTCGCTCCCGACGTCCGTTTGAACCCAAATGAGTTGCGTTGGGTTCGTAACAATGAGGCCTATTCTCTCATTTGTTTTGAAGTGATTCCGAGCACTTTGAATTTTTGAGCAAAATTTGATCCCCTGATCACACCTCCCCATTGGAAAGCTTTTGGACCTCCAAAAGACTATTTTCAGTCTATTTGAAGATGAGGGTATAGTTCTTTCACTCTTACAACCTGAATCCACTTGGCTTTGCTTGGATTTGTTCCTTTAAGACCAACTCGAAGATACTCCACATTTCCTCGTTTTGAAGTTCACATTCTCCTATCAAGGATGGTGTCTTCATGCAGTTCTGTAAGATATTCTGGGTAAAAATCATCTATAGAAGGAATCTGAACATGCTCTCCATGATCATCAATCAACGGAGGCTCGTACAATTTCAAATTCTCAACATTAACAACTGCATACATTTGCATATAAGGAGGCAAATCTAAACGAAAGGCATTGTTACCA
>ML804500.1:224486-242883 GCA_009831015.1 Picea engelmannii | reverse complement strand
TTCTTTTGTAAATCATTTATGTCCCTACGCATTTCTTCACCTTCATCAAGAGTCCAAGTAGGATTGTCTGGAGACTTATTTGGTGTAGAATTTCCCTTTTTGGGTGGCATGTTGGCCAAGTATCACTTTTGAACCTTGATTTTAAGGTGGTTCTGCTAACCAATCTTTCTTCTACTGTATTTCCAAAGTTTCAACCCTTCTGGGTATGAAACTTTATTTTTTGTAGTTCTCTGATATTTCTTCTCTGCAATGCCACAGGTCTGATCAAAATTGGATGTGCCAAGTGGAATTTACAGTAGCTTCCCCACAACTTGTGGATTTTTGTCCTTTTCAGGAGATCTCACTTGTATAGCGTGCCCTACAAAAAATAATTGACATAAATTTTGAAACTCGTACCAGAAATACTACAGACTGTCCACTATCCAATGAATCCAGGCTCACACAATTTTGATGCTCTAGGAATAAGTTATGATTGTTTTACCTGGAACACCTTCTTGAGACTAGTCAATAGGTCTAGTCAGATACCCTATCTTCCACAGGGTGTATCTACAAGTGTAAGATGACCCAGAAGCTGAAATTTTTACCACAGATACCTTAGTAATTTATGTGAATATCCTTCGAAGTTAAGGGTCTGAAACGTTACAGAAACAATTTTATAACGAAAAATCCGCAATGACTTAGTTCAGGAAGATTCCAAAACCCTATATTGCACATGTTGTATCTCCGAAAGTATAAGGCCTCGGGAGCTAAAATTTGAACCCAATGTACCTTGATCCGTCTACTAAATACCCTCCAAGACATTCCTTCTTAAACATTGTAGAAAAAACATTATAGAGAAAATTCCAAGGTGTCTCGGATGTAGCAGCGAAACCCCAAGACCTTGAGCTCTGATACCATATGTTAAGAACCAAATATCAATATAGCATAGAAAAACCTCAGAATAAGTACTCAACACCTTGAAAAGAGATAAATTCAAATAATAAGCCTTTTCGAGGGGGCTACCTCCTTATGCCCACATAAATGTACAATTACAAGATTATTCAAAATGAAAATGTCTCCTTGGTATATATAGGAGACTAGGAGGTATAATTACAACTAATGGCCTAAATCCGACATAAATAAAATAACATTACTAATATAATATGCCCCAATTAAGGGGTAATGAGCCACTATTTAGGGCTTAACATTTTTAAGCGTTGCATCCATCCTTAAAGGAATTTAATTTTGTATGGTCGTGATAATTATGAAAGTGGTAAAACATATTATTACTTTGCATACAAAATCTTCTTATTTGAAAGTGCTTTTTTAAGTAAGGTAAAATTATAATATATATTTTAAGTTTTATTATGTAAATTTAAAATAAAAATATTAAATTATTACAAGTTAATATTTATAATTTATTTATTTTTCATAAAAACTAGGAGATTTGTATTATCAAAAAAGGGTGTGGCCGAAACTATTGATAAGTTACAAAATCTTACAAAATTTGGGTCAATCTGGGGCTTCAAATGAACCACTACTACAAGCTATGAATGATTGTTTCAAATAATTGAATGAAAACTTTACATATAACAACCTAACTGAATACACTCAGAAAAAGACTCTGAGGATAAAAGTGAAGAGACATTGCATCTAAATTAACGTGTTGGGGAAGATCTCCCCTTTTTGACTGACTTGCGGCTCTGACTTAATGTTACCATTGGTTGTGATGTTACGTGTGATTTCTTCTTCTTTCAAACTACTCAGTCCAAACATCATTTGCAGATGTTGAGGTATTTGCGATGCCTATAATTCTTGGATTGTCTTGATCTGGAGCTTCTGTTTTTTCTTGATCTAGTACCTCAACATCATTAGCCTGATTTTTCTAGCATGTCGATGGCTAAGGATAAGACTGGATTGGAAGTCCCTCATCCAAGACGTGAGGGGAAGATTCGTCTTTCTCTAGCTTCTAAATGGATTCTTGGAGCGAGTCTTGAGATAATAGAGTTGGATGAAGAGGAGAATCTGGCTTAGATGACTTTTCATTTACTTGAGGAGGTTGTTCACAGTCCTTTGATATTACTTGATGGTTGTCATTAGATCCCACCCACCAAGTGGGTTCCCGAAGCTTTCTATTCTTCCTAGACCCTTTGGGACAATAGGTTGCAAGATGACCCGTTTCAAAACAAGATCTTCAATGCAAGGAAACTCTTTCATAGTCTAGTTTTTTAGACCAAAAAGAATTTTACCTGTAAGAATAACTTCAATTGGGAATCCTTTACTAAAGTCCATTTCCACATAGTTACAGGAAAAAGTAGAGGTTTTATGCCTTGTAGTTTCATGGCTTGCAAAGTGGAACAATCCCAAAGCTGAACCGATGGCTTTAAGAGAGGGTAAACCCCAAAAATGCAAGGGAATATTAGGAAGTCTCACCCAAACAAGAGTTGAGGAGAGAATGTCAGTAGTGGGAGTGAAAGAAGGAGTCCAGGGTTTCATGCACAAACCTGAGTTTCCCCAAAACCACAAACCTGAGTTGAGAATCAAATCTCGATCCTCCTCAATGTCAAACTCAACAATGAAGAATCCTTTGGAACAAGGATGAATGCAAGCTTGTTGTTGCATGATAGGGATCCGGGTAGCCGAGATCCAACTGTTGAGATTAGCTACATTTGGCTAAAAAACATTGAAGCAACAGACTAAACTCACGGATCTGTAATATTCTTCCTCTTCCTTAGCATCTTGTCCCATGGGAATGACAAGGGAATGGGCTTCCTGAACCAAAAAAGACGAAGAAGAAGGAGCAAAGTCCCACTGAACAACATCTTGAAAAGAGGCATCATATTGTGAAACTGAAACCATACTGGACACGGAGATGGATGGAATGGCCCCACTGCTTGGGGCACCCACAAAAATGGACGAGGTTGCATCCATGGCCAGTGAAGAAGATAGGCATGGGCTGCAAGCCCAGCTCGCACAGAGGCAGTGAATGGCCAGGATTAAACCCTAGTCGTCACGCTCATTAGTAGGAGCGACTCCATTGCAAATCTGAGAGTAACTTTTCGATTAATATTTACAATTTTTATATCAAATAAATTTTTTATTTTATAATTTTGTATTTATAATTTAATTAATTTAATATTTAATATATTGAATTGCTAAAAGTTGAAGAAATATACTTAAATTTTATTTTAAAATTTGACTTTTGCAATACAAGATGACATAAATTGATGTTAGCTATAGTGATATGTTGAATATAATTTTTGGTGGTGTATACAATAATAATGTATATTGTCCATAAATTATATTAGATCAATAATGCTATCAATATATTGCATCAATGGCAATGCTATTAATATATTGTATTGATTTTAGTGTTTGTATAATGGAAAAAGTCTACATGAAGATGTTATTAGTATATTGCATTGATTTTGATGTTTTTACGATGGATAAAGGCTAGATGAACAAGTTATCAATATCTTCCATCAATGAAGATGATATCAATATATTGAATTTTTTTTTGTGTGTATAACTAATCAATTAGATGGCCCAAGATCATTTCATAAATAATCAATGAGACTAAGGAATACAAAATAAAATAATTTGGGATTTGGAATTTGAGTTTTGAGAATATTTGCATTCCATATTTCTTAGTGATTTAAATTTTAAATTGATTTCTGCATTTTCATAAAGCAAGTTGTTTGTTGCATTGATTTCATTATCTTGCATAGAATTCAATGTTTGTTTAAATTGTTAATTTTCAACTAAGTTTTTCACTACATTGCTCTAGGTATATATTGTTTTCAATGTTGCACAATGGATAAATTTGATTATTATACATGTTTCATGCATTGATCTCAATGTTTGTACAATGAATAATTGTTATATGAAAAACATTTTCTCACTATTTTGTAATGATTGATTTGATAGAATTGTATAGAAATCATTACGCAAGGTAAAGGAATTTAGAGTGAGGTAGGGAATAATTAATCAAATTGATGGTTTGAGATCATGATCATAGAAAATTAATGGGACTATGTAAATATGAAATAAATGAATTTGGAATTTGGGATTTAAGTTCTAACAATATTTGCATTTTGTATTAATTATTGATTTATATTTTAAATTGATTTATGAATTATTATAAAATAAGTTGTTTGTTGCATTAGCTTGATATATTGGATATATTTTTAGTGTTCATAAAGTTGATAATTTTGACTAAGTTATTCTCTACATTGCTCTTAGTGTAGTGCGTTGATCTTATTGCTTGTAGAATGGATAAATTTGATTATTTTGTTTCATGTATTAATTTTAGTGTTTGTACAATGGATAAAGGCTACATGAAAACATTTTCACACTATTTTGAAATGAATTGTTGAATGGAATTATATGGAACATTACACCCTGTAAAGGAACTTAGCAGTGAGGTGGTGAATATAGTAATCAATTAGAAGGTCTAAGATCATGATCATAGAAAAAGGATTAAAGGCAAAGGCTTATATGAGCTCCAAATCACAAGATGATAGAATTGGAATCATGAATCAAAAGGTCACATGATTCCAACATCTCCAACTGTAGAGGCCTGGATGGTGAGGATCTAAACTAGGAGGTCATACAAGTCCCATTTCTCGAGCTTTCGATGGGCCTAGGTGCCTAAGAACCAATAAGAAAAGGTCACATTACCTCAAAATTGCAAGTTGATAAAGTCAAAACCCAAAGGTTGGGCAGTCTCTTATAATCTCAAGTACGCCCTAGGTGCGTGAGTTCCCATTGGATAATATTTACACAATATGTATAAGTATGCTTTATGTTAGCCATTATAATGTCCCTTGCTAAATGAGCTCTTCGCGAGATTGGTGAAATAGCCTAAGTAATTCCTGTAGGCTATAGTCAGTGGGGAAAAGGGAATTACTAATTATTTAATGTCATCAATGCAAGAATAAAATTATTTTTAAAAGGTGACATTGAGTAAGTAATTAAAAAGGAACCTAAGTGATTATGGGGAAAATGAAAAGTCACTTAAACTTATGAAAAGGTAAAAAGGTCGCAAAAGGGTCAACAAAATAGTGAAAAGGGAAATGAGGTGCCCCTCTCTCATTATTCACTTGTCATTTCAAAAATTGATTTTGAGAGAGCTCTTTGTGGCTTTGAAATCTTGGGATGGAAACCCTAGGATAATTTCCGGAGATTGGTTTCGGTGGTGAGACTATCCACCCTAGCTGGTCCTTGAGAGGAGATCTTCCAGATATTTTTTCTTGTACTTCATTTGTGACTAAGATTTCTCTTTAGTGGCTAAGATTTACTTTGGTGGTTGAGTATATGTTTTTATGGGTCGAATCCTTTTCAAGGAGGTCGATTTTCAGTTGAGAGAAGTCGAGTTGAGGCTGTGAGCGATTTCTCTAAGTGTGGGAATCATTTTATCCACTGAGGAGGACGTGGTACACTTGTTGGGTTCACTACACATCTTGGCGGTCAAGTTATTCATCGCATGCATGATACATATCTCTTGTTGGTTTATATATCAGAGTGGGAAGTCACTATATTCAATAGACTGAGTGCTAGAATGGAGTCATTCATTTTTTGGGCAATATTCTTTTCTTTGGAGGTCGTTTTTACTATGGGTCGAGCAGCTACTAGTCTGGTCGAGCCTCTTACACTTTGACTGTTGTTCCTCTCTCCTTTCTTTTTCTACATCACAATACATATCCCCATGCCTATCTATATACTACTTACTACTATGCATTCATCTCCAATACAGGTCAGAAAGAATTTAATTGTTGTTGCTATAAAAATCGATGCAACTAGTGGGTTATCTTATGAATGTAACAACCAAAATCAACAAGAATAACAATAAGATTTATTCAATATGTTGTGTTTACCTTATCTCTATTGTACTATACATTTTGTTTTTATTTTGTATATGTATATGTGTGCCAAAATGATTCACAATGAGTTGCAAACTGTTTGAGAAAATATCCCATCAACAATAACCATAAACTATTATTGTAACAAAATTTTGGATGAAGAGGCCACACAACAAATTTAGTTAAAAAAATTATACATATCCGAGCGAGAAAATTACAGTGGTATTGGAGCCTCGATCCTGTCATCTGAGGGGGCTTAATTAATCCATGTGGCTAGGAGACAAACAAGGTTATATCACTTACAAAAGTAGAAGACAGTGAGGGGAAAAAATATTTTTAACAAATAAGAGATAGTAGAAGAAAACCAACCAGAGGTAGAACAAGATAAAGTCATGGGGAGTAATAATGAAGAAAGGGATTTACAAATCCTAGAGGTTCTAACCAATGGGAAACAACAATTGGAACAAATCTTGACACAATTGATCGCTACTAACCAGGAAAACCCGAACCATGGGGGTAACAATGGTAATGGAGGCACTAATGGGCACCATGGAGGAAACAATTGTGTAAGGGGTCCCAATGGAAATAATGAAAACCATACAAAGTGAAGCAACATAGGGAAACACCAATCATGTTCCTACACAAGTTGGCACCAGGACCGTTGGTAGCATAATTCCCAGGCCTCTCATGCCGCAATTATTGTGGAACCAACAAACAAGGAATCGGGGACAACAAGTTCAGGTTGATACATTTGATGATTATTGGAGGGAGTACCAGGCTATGGGTGAGGATTTCTAGGTAGCCATGTCACTACAAGACTACTGCAATATCAAGTACAAGAACAAGCCAAGGGAGGTCAACATGGGTCAACAAAATATTGATTTCATGAGGAAGATTGGGAAGCTCACCATTCCCTCCTTTGATGGTTCAAGCAAATCCACAACTAGAGCTTGGGTTCAAAAGTTGGAGACCTACTTCCACCTTAACACCATGTCGGAGGAAGAAGCGATTAAATTCACTACTTTGCATTTGGATGGGGAGGCCCATGAGTGGTGGTACCATGGATTGGTCACTCTGGGGCATGCTAGTATCACCTCTTATCTATAATTCAGACAAAATTTGATGGAGAGGTTTGACAAAAAGGATCCATACATACACTTCATGGAGTTGGCACAACTCAAGCAGATTGGGACACCAGATTCTTACACCACTGAGTTTCAAAGACTTGAAGTCATAGTGACAGATATATCTGAGCATAGGTTGGTGATCTTGTTCATAGAGGGTTTATCTAAGCCACTGTGTGGTTAGGTAAAGGCCTTCAAACCTGAGGCCTTACATGATGCCATTGTCAGGACGCGGGACATGGAGGATGCGGTGCCAAAGGAAAAAACATTCTCCAAACCTTTTGTTCCACATAAAGGAAAGGATAAGAAACCCTTTCAGAAATAGGGAACAAGTAAGGAGAAGTTGGATGAGGCAACTCATAATGAGTTGAGAAGAAATAATCTTTGCTTCAACTGCAAGGACCCTTGGGAACCTAGGCACAGGTGTATGGGCAAGGGAAATGCACATTATATAGAGGTTCTATCAGATAGTGAGGAGGAGGAAGAAGCAAAGCATGTACAGGATAGTGAGAAGGACAAATCAACTAAGGAGCAACCACATGAGGAGGTCAAGAGTGGAGCTATCGCTACTCTATTGAGTGTCTCCATATTTCACACCTTCAGGATCCGAGGTATAGTACAGGGTCAATGGTTCACATTACTAATTGATGGTGGGGAAACCCATAACTTCATCGACTTAACCCTGGAGGCTAAGAGGGGTATCCTACGCTGGATTTTGAGGGATTTGATGTAGTCCTAGTTGGTGGGCATGTTATGCCTTTCACACAGAAGGTACCATAGTTATGCTTAACATTGGGCATCTACATAGTGACCGATGACTTCTATATAGTTGATTTGCAATACACCAATGTCATATTGGGTGTCCAATGGCTTGTTTCCATAGGAAAACATTTGGTTGATTACGAGGCCATGGAGATGGAGTTCAAAGCATAAGATGGTAGGAAGGTGGTTTTGAGAGGTATGTTAAATGATGCTCCCAAGATCGTTTCGGCCAAAGGGATGGAGGATATTTTTAGACATGGGGATGTAGCTTATGCAGCAGAGTGTTTGATCACTACTGGAAAACCTTCAGAAAACAACCACTAGTATCATATAGACATACATACACTATTGAGCAGACACGACTGAGTCTTTGGGAAGATACCTCTAGGGATACCACCTGACAAAGGATTTGAGCACACTATTGAATTGGAAGAGGGAGACAAACCTGTGATCACGACTCCCTATAGACATCCAAAGAAATTCAAGGACGAGATTGAAAAGGCCATTAAGGAGCTGTTGAAGATAGGGCATATCATACCGAGCTCTAGTCCATTCACTTTCTCTTTAGTGTTGGTAAAAAGAAGGATGGCACAATGTGGATGTGCATTAACTACATGTCATTGAATAAAAATACAATCGAGAACATGCACCCTATACCCAGAATCGATGAGCTTCTAGACGAGCTGCATGGGGTGGTATATTTTTCGAAGATTGATCTTCGATCGGGCTACCACCAGATCAGAGTCAGAAAGAAGGATATTCCTAAAACTTATTTCTGATGCCATTACGACCATTATGAGTTTCTGGTCACACCATTTGGGATAACCAATGCAACAACCACCTTTCATTCTTGCATGAATCACATATTCAAGAACAAGGCAACACAAGTAGCAGAGTTGTTCTTTCGAGATATATTCAGACTCCATGGGTTGTCGAGGTATATTTTCAGTGACAGGGATAACATGTTCCTTAGTGCATTTTGGCAGGAGTTGTTCAGGTTGGCTAGCACAGAGTCGATTCCCAACACTAGTTACCACCCTCAGAAAAATGGACAGATAGATATTGTGAACAAATGGCTCGAGGGGTATCTACATAACTATGTGTTCGGGCAGTAGAAGTCATGGATGAAGTGGTTTCATTTAGGGGAACATTGTTATAACACCACTTATCACATGCCCATCAGTATGACACCATTCCGAGAATTATACAATTATGATGCTTCTTCTTTTGTTGACTTGGAATTTGGGGATAGTAGGGCACCCAATGCCAAGGACTGGATCCAGGGGAGGCAAGATATACTCAAATCTCTCAAGGACAATCTATAGATGGCCCAGAATTAGTGAAAGATATATGCAGATAGACACAGGGTTGAGCACACTTTTGAGGTGGGAGACTTGGTATTCTTTAGGCTACAACCATACAAACAGTCTTCACTGAAGAAAAGTGGTGCAAAGAAACTTAAGACACATTTTTATGGGACCTACAAGGTGATTCAAAGAGTTGGCTAGGTGGCTTATGAAATGGAGTTGTCGGAGGGAAGAAAAATTCATAATGTGTTTCATGTCTCGTGCCTCAAAAAGGATTTGGGACAATTGGTCACTACTTCGACAAAGTTACCTCCATTTGATGAGGAGGGATAGCTAGTATTGGTTCTGAAGAACGTATTAGAGGTCCAGGAGAGGAAGTTATGGAACATGGTGATTCAAGAGTACCTCATTAGATAGAAAGACTTACTAGCAGAGGATGCCACGTGGGAAAGTGAACAGATCTTGCAACATCTGAATTTGCAGTTACTTGAGGAAAAGCAATATCAGGAAGGGAAGACTATAATGTCCCTTCCCAAATGAGCTCTTTGGGAGATTGATGAAATAGCCTAAGTAATTCATGTAGGCTATAATCAATGGGGAAAAGGGAACTAATAATTATTTAATGTCATTGGAGTGGGAATTAAATTATTTTTAGAAGGTGACATTGAGTAAGTAATTAAAAATGTGCCTAAGTGACTATGGGGAAAATGAAAAGTCACTTAAACTTATTAAAAGGTAAAATGGTTGCAAAAAAGGTCAACAAAAGAATAAAAAGGGAAATTAGGTGCCCCTCTCTCATTTTTCACTTGTCGTTTCAAAAATTGATTTTGAGAGAGCTCTTTGTGGCTTTGAACTCTTGGGACAAAAACCCTAGGAGAATTTTCAGAGATTGGTTTTAGTGGTGAGACTATCCACCCTAGATGGTCCTTAAGAGGAAATCTTCCAAATCTTTTTTCTTGTACTTCATTTGTGACTGAGATTTATCTTCAGCGGTTGAGATTTCTTTTGGTGGTTGAGTTATTTTGTCGGTGGCTGAGTCTATGTTTGTATGGGTCGAATCCTTTTAGAGGAGGCCGTTTTTCAGTTGAGGGAAGTCGAGTTGAGGCTATGAGTGATTTCGCTGAGTGTGGGAATATTTGTGTCCATTGAGGAGGACGTGGTACACTTGTTGGGTGCACTACACATCATGGAGGTTGAGTTATTCATCTCAAGCATGATATATATTTCTTGTTGGCTTATATATCAGAGTGGGAAGTCTCTATCTTCAAGAGATCGAGTGTTGGAAGGGCACCATCCATTTTTTGGGCAATATTCTTCTCTTTGGAGGTCATTTTTACTAATGGGTCGAGCATCTACCAGTCTAGTCGAGCCTCTTGCACTTGGACTATTGTTCCTCTCTCCTTTCTTTTGCTACAACACAATACATATCCCTAGGCCTCTCTATATCTTACTTACTACTGTGCATTCATCTCCAATACAAGTTAGAAAGCATTTAATTGTTGCTGCTATAAAAAATGAAGTAACTAGTGGGTTATCTTATGAATGTAACAACCAAACTCAACATTGAATAACAGTGAAATTTATTTCATGTTTTTTGTTTTCCTTATCAATGTTGTACTATACATTTTTTTTTCTATTTTGTATATGTATATGTGTGCTAAAACGCTTCATAATGAGTTGCAAATTGTTTGAGAAAATATCCCATCAACAATAACCATAAATTACTATTGTAACAAACTCTTGGACAAAGAGGCCACACAACAGATTTAGAGAAAAAATTCCTACATATTGGAGCGAGAACATTACAACCACCATCTATTAGTTTCATGAGTGGGGTCCTTATTGAGGTTCTGTGAGGTCACAAGGATTGACATTGGAGAAAGAAACTATTAATATTGGAAAGAAAGAGAGACGAGGTATGACCTTTACTCTAATATATGAGTTAATGATTTGAATGGTCTTCCATTTCAACCTCCTTTCTCATATGATTGAGAAGAAAAGATGGAAAATCCAATAGGTGTAACTATAAAAAGATTGAAGAAGATAGATGGAAAAGATCATTGCATAGTTTATATATTATTTATTATATGCATCCTATTTTTTTCTCACTATTCACCTTCTTCATCACATTGAGCATTGTTACTTTATTACTAATCACCTTATTCCATTCCTACTGTAACTTTTGAAGTGATCTTTTTGATAGTTTTATCTAGATTATAGGTGATACTTATTAAATTTTATAGGATCAAATTCATCTAAAACATATAGATATACATAATGATAATTATCTAAAATTTTGATGTGGATGACTATGATTGGAACAAGCATATATTCATCTTAACTCCAAATCTATCAAGCACTAAGATAGATCAAATCCCTTAACGTATAATATTTCCATCAAGTTTTACACTCTGAAAAATATTTACACTTAAAAAAATATGATCCCTCTCAATACTTAGTATATCCAAAATTAAAATAAATCTAAAATAATTATACTTATGACAACTTTATAATAAACATCACAAACTCAAATTAAATACTATAAAACATCATTATCAATAATATTAATGACAATAACTCCAAGAAAACCACAATAAACTTAAAAAGAATTGCAAAGAGACGTGTCACGTGGCATCCATTGAATAATGTAAAGTATTTGTTAAACATAGAAGTATTTACATGGAGTAAAAGTAGAAAATCAAACATAAAACTCAGGCTTGAAATATGATTTTTAATTATAATTAAAGATAATTCAAAAAATTATTACTTTGTGAGTGTTCACACTTAATTAACAAAGCACATATAACGATATGAAATCATTACTCAATTAAATGAGGGTTGGATAAGAGGGTAGGACAAAGCTTAACTAAATATAATCATAATAGCGATAACTAGTTAATTGCGGATGTGTTAATCTCACTAAACTAGTTGAAAGCTTATCTATGTCTATGTTATATATTTCAAATAAAAATATAGTGTAAAAAAATGTGTTTGAAATATTAGTATTAGAGTGACATATGGTTTTTAATGTTTATAATTAAGTGAAATTATGCTTACTTAATTTTTAATATAATCTTAAATTATAATTAAATAAGATTATGTCTATAAAAATGTGTTTTAATAATGTGTTTGAAATACTAGTATTAAAGTGATATATGTTTTTTAATGTCTATAATTAAGTGATATTATGTTTATTTAATTTTTAATATAATCTTAAATTATAATTAAATAAGATTATGTCTATTTAATTTTTAACATATTTTTTCACAATAATGATTTTAATTTATATTATAAAATGTTGTGGTTGAATTAAATAACTTGTAATATAAAAAAAAAAATGAAGATAAACGATATGGTAGAATGTTTAAAATGAAAACTTACCTATTCAATGTTTTGTTACATTTATTTTTCATATTCCAACTTTTTAGGGCTAGATAGGTGTATTGCCTTACAAATTGATTAAGAAAAAATATTATATGATAAAACATAAAGAAAACTTGCAAAGTAAATTACTATTTTCCAAGTCCATGATAGGTATCATTTCACACAGTCTTCCATGGCTTTGATCTGACATCATCTAGTTGCTTCTACTTCTCAAATTCAATTGTAGGCTTGACCTCACCTATACCACAGTCCAATTCCATGTCTTAAGAGTGTAATATGTTCTCAAATTCAATTATAGGGTTGACCTCACCTATCCATAATCTAATTACATGTCTTAAGAGTGTAATGTGGCCCAATTTCCCTTTAAGGCCAAGGATAGACAACAGAGGGATAGATCATCAAATGAGCTAGAATCATCAGTTGGGGTAATGAAATAATTTTGAAAGGAAGGAAAAGGTGGGTCACTATTCTACCAACAAACAATTGCAAAGATGTTACATGTTCATTGAGCTCCATGTGCTTCCCTCAATGAATCGCCATGAAGGAATCCACCACTTTAATTCTCCCATTCTTGAATTTGCATGATATGTTTTGTTGTGTAAATTGCATAAGTGTCCTTATCATAATTTTTCTTTTTGAATACATTTTTCAAGTTTGTTCTTCTATTCTAGTGAATAGACCAATTCATGATGCTCTAATGCACTTTTTCCATGTCGTTCTCATAGTGCTTTAGGCCTTGATTCATATCCCAAATTTTACACAATACACAACATCCTCTTATACAATGACAATGTGCCACTCGAGTCTCCATGTTTCCTAACTGTTTGAATGGAATAAAACCCTGCAAACCTTCCAATTATGACTTATTTTTATGAATATTTTTTTGACATGTGGGAGCAAGCAAGGCCTCAATGGTAATTATACACAATATACCCCACACTCAAGTACCCTATCACTCATTTCTCATGCTTAACAAATCCCTGCTTCGAGTTAATGGTAAGGGAGACCATCCTAACAATAAATAACCCAGGTGTAGCGTTGTTTTCCAACAAAATGCAACTATACCTCCATCATATAGTCATGTTTTGAAATTATGACAAGCAATTCCTCCTAAACCCAAGTTATAAGTCAATTGGACCCACATGCATCCCTTATCACCAACACCATACCATTCTTTAACTCCAATGTTGATGGGTTTGTGATATGAGATATGAGGATAATGTTAGTGAAATAACTCTCCATCCCATTAGCTTTGCATGGACATGTATTGTTGTTATAAGGGCTCGTCATTAAAATCATAAGCAACATGGAGAGGGAAAGATGGTAATGGTCACATTTAAATCACACACACCTTTTATCAATCTTGCTCCCTTAATAACTTGTTCATCGACTAACTTGATTTTACCTTGGAGAACATGACATCACTCAATCTTCTCAAAATTCTTCTATCAATCTTGCTCCATTATTAACTTGTTCATTGCCAACTTGTTTTTACCTTGGAGAACATGACATAACTCAATCTTCTCAAAAGTCTTAAACTTATTTTTACCTTGGAGAACATGTTAGAACTCAATCTTCTCAAAAGTCTTGTATCAATCTTGCTCCCTTACTAACTTGTTCATCGAACAACTTATTTTTACTTTGGAGAACATGACAAAACTCAATCTTCTCAAAAAATCTTAAACTTATTACAAGATCCTTTACACAATAATTTAAAGCTTCTTGTAAAACTATTATGATACAAGGATCTAATGATAAATACGGTCTCCATCATCATCAATGAAAATACTTTTATAAACACTCCATACTTCTACGTCGTCATTAATTGAGGTTTCAATTACCCATACAAATACTTTCTTAAAAAATAACCTCACTTACCACCCTAATTCTCAACATAATCTGATCCACATATTTATACATTTAAATCTCATACACCTAATTCTCAACATAATCTTATCCACATGTTTATACATTTAAATCTCATAAACTTCTTTAAAATGATTGGATATAAAATTTTCCATACAAATACTTTCTTAAAAAATAACCCCACTTACTACTCTAATTTTCAACACAATCTTATCCACATATTTATACTTTTAAATCTCATAAACTTAATTCTCAACATAATCTTATCTACATGTTTATACATTTAAATCTCATAAACTTCTTTAAAATGGGTGAATATAACATTTTGTGTTGATCATGTGGAATAGGAATATAGGAGAGATTCATGAACTATTAACGTTTTAACATAATCTTATCCACATGTTTATACATTTAAATCTCATAAACTTTTTTAAAATGGGTGAATATAACATTTTGTGTTGATCATGTGGAGTATAGGAGAGATTCATGAACTATTAACGTTTTAACATTTGATTTACTTTTAAGTATTTCTTTCTTTTCATTTTTCTTTGCCTAATATTTTGTTTTCAATTAATCTCTTAATGATATCATTTAACATCATTGTTATTTAGAGTTTCTAGGCATAACGCCAAATATGTCTAATTTGTGATTGTACTTAAATTTACCCATTTAGGGTAAAGCATGCAGCACGAAATGTCCCTATTAGGAAATATTTTACTTGCATTTTGTGGAACACCAATTATAGGAATCAACTGCTTGCATTTTGTGGAACAACAATTCGGGCCATTGAAATACATATTAGAGTAATGTTGTCACCATTTTCCAGAGGTTAATCTAAAGATCTGGCGTGAATCGTGAATTTTGTAAGATTTACAAGTTTTAATATTTTCAGGTTTTGCAGAGATCATTTAGCTTTGTTGTTTGTAGAATTTTAGAATTTGTGTCTGAGAACTATTGACTAAACTATAAAATTCTCTCGATGTATGGGTTGACATGCGTGGTCTTTCTAATTGTCATCTAATCTATTTTTTAATAATTCAATTTTAATTTATTTTTATCTATTATTATATTTAAGTTAAAAAAATTTATTAACGTAATACTTTTTTTTTTTAATATTTTTTAATTTCAAATGATTCAATTTTAATTTTTTTATATTAGCATATTTAATTTAATAAATTTTTAATAACATAATATTTTAAATAAATATAAAATACTTTTGATTTTAAATTATTCAATTTTTAAACTTTTTACTTATTATTATTTTTAATCCATGGTATTAATCTCCTTATCTTAAAAATAAAAAATAAAAAATTAATTGAACATTGTTAATCTAAGTGTTCTTGACATCTTAATTAATACGGATAAATTTCCATTATGTTAATCTCCTTATCTTAAAAAAAGAAGAAGAAAGATTGATTGAACATTTTTAATCTAAGTGTTCTCGACATCTTACCTGGGCAAGCAAAACCAAACTTCAGTCTCAAGTGGCTACAAGTGGCTACTTCTCATTGGAGATCTAAATTCTAAAGTGAAAAGTCAAATGTAAATAACTTGCTATTTACATGACTTTACTTTAAACTTTGTATTTACTCATAAATCAGAAAAATTTAGAAAGTTAAACTTTGTATTTACTCACTAACATTATATAAAAATGTGTATATTTTCAACATTATTACATTAATTAACTAAATATTGCGATTAACATTATTTAACTTAATGTTTTGATTAAGACCAGACCAAAAGAAGAATCCATCAACCGATATCTGGGCTTGGATTAATATATGTTTGCTTATGTGCTTCCTTGCCTGTCTTAGTTGGACATAAACATATGTGCGAAGCACACACTGTATAATCTTTTCGATTGAGCGAGAAAAGGAGGAAGAAGGCGTGAGATGTTGTGACCATTTTCTCTTTGATCTGACTAAACCTTTAATCATTAATTGGACTCGTGGAACATGTGGATCATAGACATCTCTTTGGGCCATCCACATAGTGGCACAAAATGAGAAAAATGTATGTAATAGCAGTTGGTAGTAAAATCTCACTAGAAATATTTGTCAAAGCCTTCTGCAATGGTGAGAAGTGCATCCCATACCTACCATGTAATTGAAACACTTCGCACAGACATACACTCCCTAACTAATATTCGGTGAATCAGTTATAAAATTTAAATTTAGTTTGATGCACGAGCAATGAAAGAATCAATTTGCCTACTATGCAATCCACCACCTTCGCCTTCTTTTTCTCCACCTCCAAATTTAGACCCAACATTCACAATAACGAGTGGGGATGGTTGACTCTCGAGCTGGCAAATCACACAACACAAATAATCTCAGTGAATTGTTTCATTCGTCACACTACGTTGGTTCAATTATTGATCACAATGATAAGACCTGCTTCAAAAATGTTGTGAATGATAATGAACAATCTTGTGTTTGCATATTTTATATTAATATATAAATCTAAATATCCAGCATTGTTTTTGCAACTCGTCCCAAATTATATGACCTTAAATCATCACTATTTGACTATATGTGTTGTTTGTCATGCTACCTACCTGGCAGGGACTAAGCTGCTCTGTAGCCCTTGTTAGGAAGATTGTTCTAATTAATTACATGATAGATTTTTCACTATTACAAAACACAATAATAATCAAATCATTACTTAATTTCTTAATTAGAAGAGGGTTGGATAAGTGGGTCTACTATAGGGCAAAGCTTAACTAAATATAATCACAATAGAGATAGCTAGTTAATTGTGGATATGTTAATCTCACTAAACTAGTTGAAAGCTTACCTACATCCATGTTATATATTTCAAATAAAAATATATTATAAATAAATATGTTTCAATCCATGTATGGAGTGTTGGGGACGCAAACCTCGAGCAACCTAATCCCCGAGGATGACATTAATGCCATTGAATTGGCTCTACACACAAGGCAGGGGTTCGGGATCGATGAGGGTATTTCAGTCGATGATCAGAGTCCTCATTTATGGTATAACAACGGTCCCAAGATGACAAAGACGCCAGGGGAGGTGGTTTCCCACGGATCCAACGTCAACATGCATGACAACAGAGCCAATCAACATAGTCACATAGACATAGATTTAATCAACCATAACTCCTTGTACTTAGGCCGAGTCTCGACCTTCTCTCGACAGTATTAGTTTTAAGTTTGATGAACAAACCCTCATAGAGAATGGAAACTATGAAGAGTCAAGGTTCGATTGGATTCCAGTATAGCCACACTCCTCCTGCAACCGATAACCTAGCCCTGATGAGGAATCAAAGGATTTCTTGTGGGTTTTGGTGGCCAACTCATCCTCTTTCCCAGTTTTACCATCCTTCTCTTCTCGCCTTAGTTTGGGCCTTCATGGCTCCTCGCCAAGGCTATCCCAGAGGGTATCGTCGCAGTTCAGGAGTCCATGCAACATCATCCTCCCACAAAGTTGATGATGAGCATCCAACTTCAAGGGTGCAACAAGAGGCCCATAATGTGGTGGAAAAATTTCAAGATAACACTCCTTAGTGCTTCAAAGGTAACTCAACTAGGTCGAAGCCGAGGTCATCCTGGAGTGAGACATGACGACAAACTCAGAGGTGGAAGAAGTAACAATCCACTGGGTTCTAGATGCGGGAACAACTCGAGCTCGCAATACCATGTACTGTAAAACTGTATAACTTTATTGGCATATAAAAAATTTCATGGATCATATGCTCCAGACCAGGGAAGACACCCAGAACACCTTTCAATTGCAACTCGATGGTCTCCACCACTTGATGATCATGGAAATTCTCTCATGCCTTCCTTCCACAAACAATACTCTAACAACCTCTGTCCCTACTCGTAACATTCAATCTGGTTATGGCCTCAACCCGGAAGACAACCCCCAGAGCACTCCTATTGATTTTTCAATAAGCTAGGTTAAGCATGAAGTTCATTCCATTTTTAGCATTTAACCATAAACATAAATGTTGCAACAACCAAGATCACAAGAAGAAGCACCATGCACAAGAACACAAGAAGTATCCTGGGAAACCCTTCTCAACAAGGGAAGAAAACCCAACCAAATCCTTTGCTATATTCCTCAAGAGAAAGACCTTCACCACC
>ML804500.1:208055-218119 GCA_009831015.1 Picea engelmannii | reverse complement strand
TTGCATGGACATGTATTGTTGTTATAAGGGCTCGTCATTAAAATCATAAGCAACATGGAGAGGGAAAGATGGTAATGGTCACATTTAAATCACACACACCTTTTATCAATCTTGCTCCCTTAATAACTTGTTCATCGACTAACATGATTTTACCTTGGGGAACATGACATAACTCAATCTTCTCAAAATTCTTCTATCAATCTTGCTCCATTATTAACTTGTTCATTCCCAACTTGTTTTTACCTTGGAGAACATGACATAACTCAATCTTCTCAAAAGTCTTAAACTTATTTTTACCTTGGAGAACATGTTAGAACTCAATCTTCTCAAAAGTCTTGTATCAATCTTGCTCCCTTACTAACTCGTTCATCGAACAACTTATTTTTACTTTGGAGAACATGACAAAACTCAATCTTCTCAAAAAATCTTAAACTTATTACAAGATCCTTTACACAATAATTTAAAGCTTCTTGTAAAACTATTATGATACAAGGATCTAATGATAAATACTGTCTCCATCATCATCAATGAAAATACTTTTATAAACACTCCATACTTCTACCTCGTCATTGATTGAGGTTCCAATTACCCATACAAATACTTTCTTAAAAAATAACCCCACTTACCGCCCTAATTCTCAACATAATCTGATCCACATATTTATACATTTAAATCTCATACACCTAATTCTCAACATAATCTTATCCACATGTTTATACATTTAAATCTCATAAACTTCTTTAAAATGGGTGAATATAACATTTTGTGTTGATCATGTGGAGTATAGGAGAGATTCATGAACTATTAACGTTTTAACATTTGATTTATTTTTACGTATTTCTTTGCATCTTTCTTTGCCTGATATTTTGTTTTCAATTAATCTCTTAATGATATCATTTAACATCATTGTTATTTAGAGTTTCTAGGCATAATGCCAAATATGTATAATTTGTGATTGTACTTAAATTTACTCATTTTGAGTAAAGTATGCAGAACGAGATGTCCCTATTAGGAAATATTTTACTTGCATTTTGTGGAACACCAATTATAGGAATCAACTGCTTGCATTTTGTGGAACAACAATTCTGGCCAGTGAAATACATATTAGAGTAATGTTGTCACCATTTTCCAGAGGTTAATCTAAAGATCTGGCGTGAATCGCGAATTTTGTAAGATTTACAAGTTTTAATATTTTCAAGTTTTGCAAAGATGGTTTAGCTTTGTTGTTTGTAGAATTTTAGAATTTGTGTCTGATAACTATTGACTAAACTATAAAATTCTCTCGATGTATGGGTTGACATGTGTGGTCTCTCTAGTTGTCATCTAATCTAATTTTTAATAATTCAAATTTAATTTATTTTTATCTATTATTATATTTAAGTTAAACAAATTTATTAACGTAATACTTATTATTTTTTAATTTCAAATAATTCAATTTTTTTTTTATATTATCATATTTAATTTAATAATTTTTTAATAACATAATATTTTCAATTTTAATTTTTTTATATTATCATATTTAATTTAATAATTTTTTAATAACATAATATTTTAAATGAATATAAAATACTTTTGATTTTAAATTATTCAATTTTTAAACTTTTTACTTATTATTATTTTTAATCCATGGTTTTTTAATAATATGATTGGTTTTACTTATTATTATTTTTGTTCCATAAATTTTTAATAAAATCTTTTGTTAATTATCCTTTTTAATAAGGAGAAATTTCCATTATGTTAATCTCTTTACCTTAAAAAAAAAGAAAAAGAAAGATTGATTGAACATTGTTAATTTAAGTGTTCTTGACATCTTAATTAATACGGATAAATTTCCATTATGTTAATCTCCTTATCTTAAAAAAAAGAAAAAGAAAGATTGATTGAACATTGTTAATCTAAGTGTTCTTGACATCTTACATGGGCAAGCAAAACCAAACTTCTCAATTGGCTACTTCTCATTGGAGATCTAAATTCTAAAGTGAAAAGTCAAATGTAAATAACTTGCTCTTTACATGATTTTACTTTAAACTTTGTATTTACTCATAAATAAAAAAAAATTAGAAAGTTAAACTTTGTATTTACTCACTAACATTATATAAAAATGTGTCTATATTTTCAACATTATTATATTAATTAACTAAATATGCCGATTAACATTATTTAACTAAATGTTCCGATTAAGACCAGACCAAAAGAAGAATCCATCAAATTGATATCTGGGCTTGGATTAATATATGTTTGCTTATGTGCTTCCTTGCCTGTCTTAGTTGGACATAAACATATGTGCGGAGCACGCACTGTATAATCTTTTCGATTGAGCGAGAAAAGGAGGAAGAAGGCATGAGATGTTGTGACCATTTTCTCTTTGTTCTGACTAAACCTTTAATCATTAATTGGACTCGTGGAACATGCGGATCATAGACATCTCTTTGGGCCATCCACATAGTGGCACAAAATGAGAAAAATGTATGTAATTGCAGTTGGTAGTAAAATCTCACTCGAAATATTTGTCAAAGCCTTCCGCAATGGTGAGAAGTGCATCCCATACCTACCATGTAATTGAAACACTTCGCACAGACATATACTCCCTAACTAATATTCGGTGAATCAGATATAAAATTTAAATTTAGTTTGATGCACGAGCAATGAAAGAATCAATTTGCCTACTATGCAATCCACCACCTTCGCCTTCTTTTTCTCCACCTCCAAATTTAGGCCCGACATTCACAATAACGAGTGGGGATGGTTACCTCTCGAGCTGGCAAATCACACAACACAAATAATCTCAGTGAATTGTTTCATTCGACACATTACGCTAGTTCAATTATTGATCACAATGATAAGACCTGCTTCAAAAATGTTGTGAATGATAATGAACAATCTTGTGTTTGCATATTTTATATTAATATATAAATCTAAATATCAAGCATTGTTTTTGCAACTCGTCCCAAATTATATGACCTTAAATCATCACTATTTGACTATATGTGTTGTTTGTCATGCTACCTACTTGGCAGGGACTAAGCTGCTCTATAGCCCTTGTTAGGAAGATTGTTCTAATTAATTACATGATAGATTTTTCACTATTACAAAACACAATAATAATCAAATCATAACTTAATTGCTTAATTAGATGAGGGTTGGATAAGTGGGTCTACTATAGGGCAAAGCTTAACTAAATATAATCACAATAGAGATAGCTAGTTAATTGTGGATATGTTAATCTCACTAAACTAGTTGAAAGCTTACCTACATCCATGTTATATATTTCAAATAAAAATATATTATAAAAAAATATGTTTCAATCCATGTATGGAGTGTTGGGGACGCAAACCTCGAGCAACCTAATCCACGAGGATGACATTAATGCCATTGAATTGGATCTACACACAATGCAGGGGTTTGGGATCGATGACGGTATTTCAGTCGATGATTAGAGTCATCATTTATGGTATAACAATGGTCCCAAGATGACAAAGACGTTAGGGCGGGTGGTTTCCCATGGATCCAACGTCAACATGCACGACAACAGAGCCAATCAACATAGTCACATAGACATAGATTTAATCAACCATAACTCCTTGTACTTAGGCCGAGTCTCGACCTTCTCTAGACAGTATTAGTTTTAAGTTTGATGAACAAACCCCCACAGAGAATGGGAACTATGAAGAGTCAATGTTCGATTGGATTCCAGTATAACCACACTCCTCCTGCAACCAATAACCTGGCCCTGGTGAGGAATCAAAGGATTTCTTGTGGGTTTTGGTGGCCAACTCATCCTCTTGCCCATTTTTAATTTCCTTCTCTTCTCGCCTTAGTTCGGGCCTTCATGGCTCCTCGCCAAGGCTATCCGAGAGGGTATCGTCGCGGTTCAAGAGTCCATGCAACATCATCCTCCCACAAAGTTGATGATGAGCATCCAACTTCAAGGGTGCAACAAGAGGCCCATAATGTGGTGGAAAAATTTCAAGATAACACTCCTTAGTGCTTCCAAAGGTAACTCAACTAGGTCGAAGCCGAGGTCATCCTGGAGTGAGACATGACGACAAACTCGGAGGTGGAAGAAGTAACAATCCACTGGGTTCTAGACGTGGGAGCAACTCGAGCTCGCAATACCATGTACTGTAAAACTGTATAACTTTATTGGCATATAAAAAATTTCATGGATCATATGCTCCAGACCAGGGAAGACACCCATAACACCTTCCAATTGCAACTCAATGGTCTCCACCACTTGCTGATCATGGAAATTCTCTCGTGCCTTCCTTCCACAAACAATACTCTAATAACCTCTGTCTCTACTCGTAACATTCAATCTGGTTATGGCCTCAACCCGAAAGACAACCCCCAGGGCACTCCTGTTGATTTTCAATAAGCTAGGTTAAGCATGAAGTTCATTCCATTTTTAGCATTTAACCATAAACATAAATGTTGTAGCAACCAAGATCACAAGAAGAAGCACCATGCACAAGAACACAAGAAGTATCCCGGGAAACCCTTCTCAACAAGGGAAGAAAACCCAAGCAAATCCTTTGCTATATTCCTCAAGAGAAAGACCTTCACCACCAAGACAAACCCTAGCACACAAGAGGGTGCTCAAACCATAGAAGTCTAGCGCCCAAGAGAGGTGCGCACTTTTCCCAAGTGAATGTACTTGCTGAAATTTCCAAACTAGTGTGAAGGATATGATTTCACAATGGGGAATATTCCTTTACTTATATTAGACTTGTCCTATCAACAGAAGTGTCTATTTGCACAACAGGGCTAACCTCTCTAAGTCACATTATAATTAATTTTAACCAGATTAATTATCTTTTACATTTATTACTAATCACATTAAGGTGGGGCTGACCAGTACCCTTTACATTACAATTAGGGTTACAGGCAGGTCTGACTCTTGAACAATATAGCAAGGGATTCGATACATCCACTAGTGCTCATCCAATAGGGTCACATCCATAGGGATGTCCATATTTTTGGCTCACTGCATTACAAAGAAGAACCAGATATTCACACGTTCACTTGTGCTCGTCCACAGACACATCCACTCTACAGATCTTCTTTCCCACTGCCTCACACATGAGAATCATCTGGATTTTCTTGTCAACTCTGTTGCTCAAAGGAGTCTAATACATCATCTTCATTTCTGTTCACATGACGATGCACCCAACACTTTGGGATTTCACACGTTCACCTTGTGCTCAGCCACAGGCGTGTCTAACTCAACAAACCGTCGTTCCCACTGGATAATCATCTGGAGTTCTTCTCAACTCTTTGAATGGAGGAAGTCATCTCTACGTTCCAGCTATGTCTTAGGCAGGAACCACATACCCTTCTTAGGGGCTTTCTCTCAAGTTTGTAAGCTGGAGAAAGAATCACATAGTTGCAATGATCCACATCTCACAGGTTTGTAAGATGGGGAATGTCTCACATAGCTGCAATCATCAAAAACTCCAGCGGAGCCTCTCGCTCCATAATATGCAGGTACCTCGCATAAATGTTGAATGCATTGCAGTAGAAGGAAAATCTCTGTAGCTCTATTCGACAATTATCATAAAGTTTATTCTGGTTATCTAGCTTTTAAGTATTTTTGGAAAAACTTTAAGAAGATTATTTGGACAGATGACTTACTCCTCTGATGTTGGTCTGGTTTCCTAAGCGGAAGACCAACATCAAGGAATTTTTGTCTGTATGATACCTTGATAAATTAATAGAAGTTTGCCTTTGAACTTACAAAAAAAAGGTGTTTGAAATAGTGGCATTAGAGGAGCACTACAAGTTTACATTCCATGTTCATCCGTATGGTTTTTTAATGTTCATAATTATGTGGCATTATGCTTACTTATTTTTTAACATAATTTCAAATTATAATTAAATGAGATAATGCCTATTTAATTCTTAACATGTTTTTTTAACCACAATGGCTATAATTTATATTAGAAAATGATTGGACAAATTAAATAACTTGTAATATAAAAGAAGTAAAGATGGTTGATATGGCTAAATGTTTAAATGGGAAACTTTTATATTCAGTGTTTTGTTACATTTATCTTTGTTACATTTATCTTTCTTATTTGATCTTGTTAGGGTTCAATAGGCATATTATCTTCTAAATTGATTAAGCAAAAATATTATATGACAAAACATAAAGAAAACTTGCAAAATAAATTACAATTTTCCAAGCCCATGATAGGTATCATTTTACACAGTCTTTCATGGCTGTACTTTGACATCATCTAATTGCTTCTCTTTTTCAAATTCAATTGTAGGGTTGACCTCACCTATGCCACAGTCCAATTTCATGTCTTAAGAGTGTAATGTGTTCTCAAATTCAATTGTAGGGTTGACCTCACTTATGCTTGATTTCCCTTTGAGGCCAATGAGAGACAACATAGGGATCGATAATCAAATGAGCTAGAGTCGTCAATAGGGAGTGATGAAATACTTTTCAAAGGAAGGCAAAGGTGAGTCACTATTTTACCAACAAACAATTGCAAAGATGTTACATGTTCATTGAGCTCCATGTGTTTCTCTTGATGAATCACCATGAAGGCATCCACCACTTTAATTTTCCCATTCTCGAATTTCCATGATATGCTTTTTTTGGTCAACTACATAAGTGTCCTTGTCATAATTTTCCTTTTGAATACATTTTTCAAGTTCATCCTTCCATTCTAGTGAATGGTCTAGTTCATGATGATAGAGTGCACTTCTACCATGTCCTTATCGCACTGCTTCAAGCCTTGCTTCATATCCCAAAGTTCACACAACACACAACAACCTCTTATACAATGGCAATGTGCCATTGAAGTCTCCTTATTTCTCGATTGTTTGAATGGAATAGAACCCTGGAAACCTTCCAGTTATGACTTCTTTTCGTGAATATTTATTTGACACGTGGGATCAAGCCCCACCTCAATGCTAATTATACACCATATACCCCACACCCAAGTACCTTGTCGCCCATTACTTCTACTTAACAAATCCCCACTCCAAGTCAATGGTAAGGGAGATCGACCCAACAATAAATAACCCAAGTTGAATGTTATTTTCCAACCAAATGCAATGATACCTCCATCGTAAAGTCATGTTTTTAAATTATGGCAAGCAATTCCTCCTAAGCCTAAGTTATAAGCCAACTGGACACATATGCATCCTTTGTCACCTCCATCATACAATTCTTTTAACTCTAATACCGATGGATTTGTGATATGAGATATGGGGATAATGTTAGTGAAATAACTCTCCATCCCATTAGTTTTGCATGAGACATGTATTGGTGTTATAGCACTCGTCATTAAAAACATAAGCAACATGAGACATGTATTGGTGTTATAGGGACTTGTCATTAAAAGCATAAGCAACATGGAGAGGAAAAGATGGTAATGACCCCATTTAAATCACACACTTTCTATCAATCTTGTTCCCCTATTAACTTATCCATTGACTAACTTGTTTTTACCTTAGAGAATATGATAAAACTCAATCTTCTCAAAAGTTTGGAAAATCCTCTACACAAAATTTTAATTTTTTTGGGAATACTATACTGATACACACATCTAATGATAAATACTAAGTCCCCATCATCATTAATTCTTTAGATAAAAAAATAACCCCACTTGTTACCCCTAATTCTCAACATAATCTTATCCACATATTTATACATTTAAATCTCATACACTTCTTTAAAATGGGTGGGGATATAAGATTTTGTGTTGATCATGTAGGGGATAGGAATTTTTAACATTTCTTTTAAGTATTTATTTATAAGTATTTTCTTTACATCTTTTTTTGCTTAGATATTTTGTTTTCATTTAATCTCTTAATGAATATTATTATTTAACATTATCGATCTTTCTCCCCTATTAACTTATTCATTGACTAACTTGAATATAATAAAACTCAATCTTCTCAAAAGTTTGAAAAATCTTTTACACAAAATTTAAAGTTTTTTGAAAATACTATTTTGATACAAAGATCTAATGATAAATACTAAGTCCCCATCATCATTAATTAATCCTTTGAATAAAAAAATAATTCCACTTGCCACTCCTAATTCTCAACATAATCTTATCCACATATTTATACATTTAAATCTCATAAACTTCTTTAAAATGGGTGGATAGATGATTTTGTATTTATACATTTAAATCTCATAAACTTCTTTAAAATGGGTGGATATAAGATTTTAAAATGGATGGATATAAGATTTTGTATTGAAACATTTAATTTACTTTTACATAATTAGTTACACGTATTTTCTTTGCATCTTTCTTTGCCTAGATATTTTGTTTTCATTTAATCTCTTAATGAATATTATCCTTTTAACATCATTGTCATTCAAGAGTTCTTGGCATAACGCCAAGGATGTCTAATTTGTGGTTGTGTTTATATTTACTCATTTAGGGTCATTTATGTAGCACGAGATGTCCCTATTAGGGAATATTTACTTTGAAAAAAATATCATGACTCGCGACATACTTATTATTACATCAGCTTACTCCACAAGGTGTCCCCATTTTGAACGTTACATCTTAGATTTTAAAAGATGTTACTTAACGTTATAATTTATTTTCTCTTAAGGAAACGTTTGACAACTTTTAAAGGTATTCAAATTCATTATAGTCCATTATTAAGAAGATTGTTCTAATTAATTACGTGATATAATCAATTAAAAAGATGTTTCTGATTAATTAATAAATATAAAAAACAATTATAATTGTATGTTTAGGATGTTTTTAATATTAATTATTCTATTATTTAGAATTCAAATTCATTATAGTTCATTATCGAGAAGATTGTTCTAATTAATTAGATGATATAATCAATTAAGAAAACGTTTTTATTAATTAATAAATATAAGAAACAATTATAATTGTATGTTTAGGATGTTTTTAATATTAATTACTCTATTATTTAGAATGTTTTTAATGACTTATTCTAAAAGTTTTTGGTTTTTATTTTATTTTTTTAATTGTGGAAATTGCATTTTTTTAGTGATTAAAATTATATATTATAAGTTCTTGGGATTTTGAGAATATTTTTTTTAGTGATTAAAATTATATATTACAAATTCTTGGGATTTTTGCGAACACTGTATATCAAAAGCATTATTTAAACGTCCTCGAGGTGTAGGACAGTCGGTGACGGAGTGTGTTGTTAAGCCACTCCTTGAACAAAAAAAAAACACTATTTAAACAATACAAATTTACTATTTCACCAATTAATTGACCTACCAAATTTTATTTGACGAATAATTGATTTACCAAATTTTAATTTTTTTGATGAGTATTAATTAAGACTTTATTTAAACTTATAACATTTAAACTACTCCATTTTTAATACTATTTCATATTTCACGAATAATCAATCATGCTTACGCCGTTTTTAATACCATTTTATATATCGCACTCACACTCAATCATGCTCAGACTTCCCGGTAACCGATAGTGTACACACATACCATGACCTACTAAAATTTCAACAATTTTACAAGATACCATGCCACATTCGATTCAATGGAGTAACAAATAGTTATTATAGTTTAAATTATGAACCACTTGGCTTTCAGTACAGTGGCCAACGCATATTCATGCCTGCAAAGTAGAAGCCAAAGCCATGCCATGTGGAGGCCATGGAAATCCC
Source organism: Picea engelmannii (assembly GCA_009831015.1). NCBI lineage: Eukaryota > Viridiplantae > Streptophyta > Pinopsida > Pinales > Pinaceae > Picea > Picea engelmannii. The sequence goes on along the minus strand of ML804500.1, from coordinate 208,474 downwards.
TGTTTTTTTTTCAAATAAAAAAATGGTCAATGCTTTTTCAAGTAGAGGGGGAAGGTAGTTGTTGCGTCACTTTGAATAAAAGCAAGAAAGGAGGGACGTGTAACACAATTCATATGGAGAATCAATGTCCTGTAGTTAATGCCAACAAAGCGTCAGAGTTCAACCGAAACCCTCGTGACCAGCTGTTGTGTTAAAATTCACCACATCAACAAACCTAAACATGCCTGGATTGATTGCCAAGCGGTGGAAGCAAGTTCAAATGAAGTCGGCTTACCTATATCAGACAACAGGAAAAAGATTGATAACAAGAGCTCTCTACATCACTAGCTGGACTGCAAACAGGGAATATAAAATGTCACCCACGTTCTTCTAAGTATACACAGCTTGCAAGGCTATGGCAGAGTGGCATTTGGATACTT
>ML804500.1:192520-205555 GCA_009831015.1 Picea engelmannii | reverse complement strand
TGAACTTATATATTGATTTGAGGCTTGAGTTAATTATATCCTGACATTTGATTTCAATTCATTTGAATGGCAGGGGTTTAGGACCAAAGCAATTGTCTACTTCAGCTGCTTTAGGGATTACTTTGGGAGTCTTTCCAGTGTATGGTAGGTTTGTGGATTTATAAGCTCCAATTATTGCTAATGTAATTTTGGCATAAGTTCCTCGTCAGATGGGGAAAGTGATTTTGTTGATAAACTCAACTGCAATATTTTTGGTTCCTTGTCATTCTCCAGGAATACTGATAACTTCTGTAACAGTGAATAGCTATAGAGTCCAGAACATCATAGTGTGTCTGATATTCCTTTCTAAACACATTAGACAAAAGGTCTGGTAGATAGCTTCTGAACATTGATCACCAACATTGATCACCCATGATAGGAACTGATTGATTGAAAAATATCAGTTTGAGTCAAGCATGTTTTAACTTTTAAGAGTAGACCCTTCCTTTTAGACACTCCACAGAATGCATTATCCACTGACATTAATTTCATGCTTACATTATTATAATTGCAGTGCTAGATGTTGCTCTTTTTTGTATTGGGTTTTGCTTTGCTTATAATCAGCCTTTTTAGCCCGAGGCAGGAGCATTGTTGATGCAACAGTCTATGCACCATCCATTTATGTATAATATTGCCTGTAGAATTTTCTTATATCCATTTTATTCTAGATTTCCCAAAGATTCTGGTAGTGACAATGGCCGCCTTCCATTCCTCTATTTATGATTCAAGGCATACTTCTTATATATGTTTCAGAAGAATGTATTCATAGTATGGATGAAATACATGGAGTACCAGTCCATTAAGCCATCAAGCTACTTTAATGTCGCTACTGTAATAAAACATAAATGCTTTATTCTACCTTAAGTTTAGTGATAGTTGAACCTGCTAGTCATCATTTTCTTTCTAACCTATTATTTTTTTGGATAAGAAAATATATTTTTATTAGTATGAAATTCTCTCAGAAGAGAGATCCTAGTTCATTCAAAATGGCAGGGTAAATTCTGCCATATGTAAACTGTTCAGATTATCAAAAGTTACAAAATCATTTCTGGACTCTCTTTCTCTCTGTCTATTTTCTTTTTTCTCCTTTGTTCTCTCTCTCTCTCTCTTTTCTTGTTTCTCCTTTGCTTTATCTTCTTTAATGTGTCCATTATCATCTGGTTCTGCAAGGGTGGTGTTATCATCCGGTTCCCAATCTTCAGAAGTTGAAATGTGATTTCTGTAAAGATTTTTTTGGGATCTCACATGGGCTGAATTATCCTTCTTTGATTGAATTTTCTTCATATGGAGAATCCACATGTGTTTGAACTTCAAGTTTTTCATCTACAGGAATGTCTTCATTCTCTTCTTCAAATAAGAATTCTCTTCTTCAATTAAGAATTCTCTTGCGTGTGATCAAGAACTTCTTCTTCTATGGACATTTCTTCATTTTCTACTGTTTTCCTCAATATACCACATTCACTTCATCTTTTGTCTCTGAAGTTGCTAGTGCTTGAACACAAAGTGGGCAAGTGGCCATATGCTTTACACTATCTTCAGTGGAATGCTATATTTTCATAACCTGAGATTTGCTTCTACGTTAGATTTTTCAACTGAATTGTTAACTCATCTGTAAGCCTATTACTAATAACTGTTTCAAGTTTCAACACATGGTCCTGCATACGAGTACATCCCATTCTCATAGATGAGATCCATTGAGATAAAATGGCGAAGGTGGTTCCCAATATTTTGGAGAGTCTCTTCATCCCACAAGAACAGACGAATGTTAGGTAAGCTTATCAGAGAGGTAAGGTTTTGAATTCTTTTGTGGCTGGATTGAAATCTGGATGCTGGGTTTTATGCATATGACAGAACTTCCCAAAACCATGGCGAGGACTGTGATACAATCTACTTCTGAGTTGAAAATATAGCAACAAATCCCCAGAGAAATAGCGGAAGCTTGGGGGAAGCTTACCAAAAGATTCTAGCGTCCACTCTAAGAAACTTAAAGTGGGCAGCCAAAAGCTTTCAGAAGTCTTTCAGGAGCAAATGGGGTAACTTGCTAGAAGCCACCAGCAGAGGCTGGGGGGTGAGATCTACTGATGCCCAACCAGGAGTTGTTCCCTTTTGAACTGGAGGAGGGCTCTGCTGTGGTAGGGCTGCAAGGTCTTCCAGCTGGGCTGAGAGGAAGCTTTTGCTGGGGTGGTGGTGGGAGGGAAACCATGGCTTCAGCAGAACTGACTGGAGAAACTGAGTGAGCTCCATGTGCATCAATGGATGAAGAATGGAAAGAAGAACGTGAACCAGAAGCAACAACAAATTTCTTTGAGTGCTGCCCTGTGGAAGGGGCCTCAGATGCACCAGAGACACCTCCCAAACACTGTGGTGGCTGCCAGGAAGATGGAGCCTGTTACAGCTGCCAAGAACCTAGCAAGAACCACCAGAGAGAGGACCAGAATTCTGTCTAACGTATTATGAAACTGGACCAGATAATGATTTATATTTGTAATCAATGTGCATAATAAATTCTTTATAGTTTCAATTAGTTTACAATTTTCAACTAAGTTAATTATGTGGGCTTTAATTGAATCTTATTTTCAATTTTGACTAATGCCAGACTAATCTTTTGTGCAGGGGTGACTGTCCTACTATGTGCCATAGTGGTCGCGTTGCTTAGATCTAATTGTCATTTACCCACCCTTATGCTTGCCAATCTTGTTGCTACTCCATTACAGCTCGGGTATGCAAGTGGCCTTATGGTTATCTACTAATTGAGATTCTAGAATCATAAAGTTCATTAGTTTTCTTTGTTTGCATCCCAAGATTGTGACGTTGAATGTATGTTTTCTTTCTACCTTTTGCTAGATTAGTTGTTCCATTTATACGCCTTGGGGAGTGCGTGGTTGGTGGGGAACACTTTTTGCTTACACCTAATGCTTTGTGGCTGGCTATCACTGGGCGAGCTTCCCATGCTATCCTTTTTGGACTTCTCCATGCTGTAGGCATCGAAATTTTTCTTCTTTATGTGCAGGATTTCTCTTCAATTCAAAATGCCATCGTAACCATCGTGTGCTTTTTTATGACTAGTGATGTCTATTGTTTTTTCTCTATTAATATATTTTGTCATTTGTTTTGCAGCTCGTAGGATGGGCCATCATAGCCCCTCCTCTTCTTGGAGGTCTGTATTTATTCTTTCTTCCTCTATTTCGGTGCCTAATTAAGAAATTTGGTGCTGCCTCACCGGTCCAGACTTCTATCCATGTTTCTCCTCATGCTCTCAAGAATGAGGTTTTCTCGTCCCCATCCAAAGACCCGGAAATCTAAGCATATTATGCCTGACTTCTCCCCAAACTGTACAGCAGTAGTCATGCTTCTAACATCTCTTCAATTTTGTTAAGCTCCCAATATTATTGCAGAAGATCTTATGTATTAATGGCCCTGGAGCCTTTAATTGGAATTATTTGTCCTTCGCTATATATCTTACAATTGTAGCATGAGTGCGAGGTGGAAATTTGTTATGCTGCAATATAATAATCTAGATACTAATTCAATTTATACATATTACAGATCAAACGGTTTAAAGATTGTCCAAGTTAGCCTAGGGTCAGATGTTGCCTCACTTATTTCATTTTTCAGTGTACTATGCTCATTTTCATTTTTTCATTTCAAGGTCTAATACTTAGCGATTCTCCTTTAGGTAAGAAAAAATATTCCAGGATTAAGTTCCTCTATGAAAACTATCTACGAGTGATACTAAATAGCCATCTATGAAGAGTTCACCTAATCAGTCATGTGTGATACTAAGTGGCCATCTATGAAAACCTTCAATGTTATAAATAAATGATCATGTACATCTCAACATTAAGAATACTACAAAACGAGGATTTGACCTGTTATCAATCTTAAGAGAATTTCAAATGACCAATCTCAAGTATAAGGTTCGATTCAAACCCATGTGTTGTTTAGGGTGTATGGGAGTCAAACTAGGATGTTTTTTTTTTGTTGCTTCGATTCCTAAGCAAATATATTCCACCGACCTGGGAGAAGTTAGGGGAGATGGAAATATTTATTTTGCCTTGATTAAGAAAAAAACCTTGGAATCGTCATAGAAAGGATTTCGGTACTCCCAATCATTTTGGTTGAGTAGTTTTGCCTCAAGACTTGAAAAACAAACCTCATATACCCTACAGAATGGGAAGCTCTTATTGTTTGGGAACCTCTGATTATGTTACCATTATATGAACCAAATATCTGCTCATGTAAATGTTTAGTAACTTTCTATTGCAATTCGTCTGATCTAATATTTTAACAATTTGAATCAGCATCGGTTATTAAAAAAAAATTGGACCAGTTTTTCAATGATACAATTTTTTTTCAAGGATACAAAAAAATTGGACCAATTTTTCAAGGATACAAAAGGATTATAGAAAAGTTTCCCTCTTTGTAAGAGGGCGATTCCTCGTCTCAAGCAAAGCCAACCTTGGCATTTTGGTAATGGCATTTAAAGTGGTAGGGTTTTAAAGCCAATCTCGCTACTTCGTAACGACATGTATAGTGGCACATAGAGTGGTCTTCATGGAGGATGTCCAATGTAACAATCTAATCAATTGTATTCCTTGGGAGTGGAAAAGTGATGATAAACTCATTATGGGAAATATGTATCCAAACGGGGTCGTTGAAAGGGTATATCTATTATTGCATGGAATAACAGATGTCAACACTTCATACTAAAAACATGGAATTTCTTCTTCCAAAGTCGTGGGAATTGTGTGCCAAGTATTGTTAGGGCATGAACACCTGAAATTCCTCACTACAGACATTGCATGGAATAACAGATGTCAACACTTCATACTGAAAACTTGGAATTTCTTCTTCCAAAGTCATGGGAATTATGTGCTAAGTATTGTTAGGGTATGAACACCTGAAATTCCTCACTACAGACAGTCGTTATGGCTGTTTATTTATCTTTGTTCCACCCATTGATGCAGTTGGAAGTCAAGATAGTCAACGTCCACAAATGGATCGAGAGAATAGATGATAGGGCAGGGGATGATTATTTTTTTATTTAAACCATGGGAATAGGTAACTTGTAGGTTTGATGACCTTTATTAGTTGATCCAAAATATTTATAAAGGATTGTATTTGCGTACAAAATACCATTTAATAGAATCAAGTGATTGGCCATCCACTCTAGACAATGAAATCGAACATCCTTTTGGAAGGACAATCTAACGAGAACCCAAATGGTATAACTTATCAAAGCTCGCGGGTGGAAGCTTTTGCCTTCTCAACAGATATAAGAAGAATAATGCTTAGGCACAAATGAGGGTAACAAACCCTATATTGTATACCATACTTACAACTCTTGGTTGATGCTATCTTGTGGGATCCTATTTAACACGATTTTTCTGCCTTCTCGAGTTGTATAGGATGATCTTGTTGGTCTAAGCTTTCTTTAGTTATTTTCAATTAATCTGTTGAAGAGACCTTTGGTCCTGGAAGTCGACTCCTTAGTAGTATATCTGTTATACTAAAATTTCAGAACCTTCAAAGACATCGTAATCTATAGATCGTGCTCGGAGCTGAATTAACTTTGCTTTAACTGTCATCTTGATGATGTGGCAGATGTGATACAACCCATGAAAGTCTTTTCTGTTTATTATGATATTTATTTTTGGAATAATGGATTGCACTTTTAAATACGGGGTTGGATATATTTTCTGTTTATTATGATATTTATTTTTGGAATAATGGATTGCACTTTTAAATACGGGGTTGGATATATTTTGATAGATTTGGATTTATGAAATTTGTGATCGGCTTAAATATTCTGCAGTCTTTGTTAATGGTGGCTTGCTGGGTTGGTGAAAGTGTTCAATGCAGGGGTCACATACCTACAAATTTACTGTAAGGACATTGAGCACAACTGACCACTATTTTCCTTCTATGCAGAACCTTTCCTATTCACATGCAGCTTCCAATAACACATAACTTCCTACCATACACAAGCAGGGTTAGTCTCCTTCGAAAACTTCCCAAGACCTACCTTCCACTCCCATGCCTGTCCAATACACTCATTATATAGACCTCTCAACTCTCAATATCAATATTAGATCATATTACCAGACATTGCACTCTAATTTCACATTTAGATTCACGTGTGCAGACAACATTACTCGGCATTTCATTTACACAGAGGCATCATTCATCCGCAATCTCTCATAATTTTATGGACTTCCATACTAAAATTACAGCCATCTTACACAATTACAAGGTAACAAGCACTTGGCCTCTCCTACGCTCTATCTTTATCTAACACATCTACATACAATATCTTGCCAAGCCGGAAGGCCATGCTTTTCTTGGTGGGTAGGCCATTCCAATCCTTGTGGCTCTTTGATCTTTACATCTTTTCTTGGTGAGGAGCCCCATCCTCTACATTGCACTCTTGTATTTCTTCACGTTCTTAACCTACAATGATCTTTTGCCTTCATCGTGCCTTTTGGTTGTCACTACTCTCGTTCTGTTCCTTTGCCACATGCCCTTCACCTCTCAACATCCTCGTAAGCATATCCTTGTAACTTCCTTTCAACATCCCAAATGCCTTCCTTGGCCATCCAACACTACCAACAAGGTTTAACCTCATCAATCATCTATTAAGCTAAATTTAACCTCTAACAATGATATATTATAGAATTTGTATGCAAATATAAAATAACAATGAAAAGAACATTGCATACTCAGAATTCATTCATTCCCATTTGATGCAATGCACTAGCAAAACAAAAAAACATTTCACGAGGAGACAACCATGCATACTCATCTACAAGTGATGTAATGTCCACCAAATTAGTCGTTGAGGAGTGATTACCACCCAGTTGTAGGAATCAATGATGGATTGCACCCCTAAGCCAGAGTATGATACCACTAGGGTGAAGGAATCTCCTATAGGGATTTAATCACATTTAGTGCAGGATTTAATCACATTTAGTGCAGGATTTAATCACATTTAGTGCAACCCCTAACTCTCATGACAAACCATCTGCATACTACAGAGTTCTCTAGGCCCTCATCCAACCATTAGACCAAACATGACACTCTTCTCCACTACTGTAATGTCCCTTGGCCACCCAGGTTGGGGACACGCCACTACTTCAAACTAAACTACTCTGTTCTGACTCTGATACCAGATTGTAACGTACCCAACCATCCCATGGCCGGGCAACGCTACCAAAAATCTCTACTATGTTCAAACTCTGATATATATATATATAATGCAAATTTAACAAATATAGACATTCTGCTCATACACAGATTCATGCGGAAGCGACAATAAACACATACATGTAATAAACACAAGCAATTCTCATAAATTTCATACATGTACTTAAATTCAACATTTAAACACATCATGTAAAATTAACATAGAATTGGTACTTATCTTTTTATGAGAAGACCACCAACTGTGTGCAAATCTTCCACGAACCTTCTAGCCTTAGACCACGTTGCTCCAAGCTATTAGCAGTGGGTCACCCCCGAGCTGAGACTAAACTCCACCCAGGGTAAAGGAAATCCTAGGCTAGGCTGAGACTATGGAAAGCTGCACAATGCAACATGAAGGATTCCCTCCAAGGAGCCTACTTACACCCACCGCTCACAGACTCATTCCCCACATGCTTGCCCCACCCCAGGAATATACACCTTCATTGTTCCACAATCCATTGACTGCTCCACTTCTCTTCCAGGCCTTCAACAACAGGTCAGAGCAGGAATTCTCAGAGCTTTTTAGTTGCTGTTGGACTCCCTCCAGGAGAAATCACTTCCCCAACAATCTCTCTCACCTGGAAAGAGATGCTCACAGGCTTGACAACTCGTTTCTTCAATCCACGGGCCTGACAACTCGCCTCTTCAAAACCACAGGCCTGACAACCTGCTTCTTCTGTCCAACTCCTAAGACAAACAGGCAAGGGCGAAGGAAACAACATAACTCGAGTAAAGCAGGGTACGACTCAACAAAATACCAATGCACGCAAGTTATAGAGGTTCACAATGGCAGAGGGTTCAACAATGGCGGAAAATGGCTGCTTGATTGCCTGCTCAGTGCGTGAGGGAATGGGGCAAAGGATGTTGAGTGAACACGTGAGGAAAGATGGCAAGAATCGCTAGTGAACTCCCACAACGATGGATTTTCCCCCATAAAATTGCATGCGTTCTGGATGACACATGGCTCTCTAGGAGCTCGTTCCTCTCCACTTGGAGTTCGTTCCTCTCCCCAAAGGAACTTAGGATAACAGGGTTTATTTCTCAATTCTTAGTATTTTAGGAAATACATTATAATATTCCCTTGGGTTAAGCCCTCAAGTTTAACCCCTTTTTCCTAGCCTCTCAACCCCCTTCCTTTTCCCGTCCTAGTGGAGCTTAGTCCCCCATAACTCTTTCTTCGTGGTTGGTTTACACACAATGATGTATTTTTATTAATAATCTGCATAATTACATATACAAAAATCAAGCTCACTGGCCTTAGCATCTAGGCTCTCGGCCTAATAAACACATAAGCCTCTCAACTTATAAATACTTGGCTCACCAGCCTATAAACATAATTACAATTTAGCAGGGGCTCGGGCTTGAGATATTACAACTACCCCACACAACTGATCCAGATTATTTTTAGCACGAAATGAGAGCAGAGATATAATAAAGAAATGCATAAAGATATCGCGGATATCCAATAATATAACAAAAATGTATCAGAGATGCAACCATAAACACAGAGATACAGTAATACACGATTTCTATTAATGAAATCAATGTACAGAGACTGTAAAAATATAGAGTGAAGGACTCGCTAGAATGGTGGCAGCTTATCTCTGAGAAGAGATGTGACGGCTACTCGCATTCACAAGAAGATGATTACAATGAGGCTCTGAAAGCCTTTTTATAATAAACAAGAATGCCAAAAACCCTAGACATCCAAAAACTTAACTCTAGGAGATGAAGCGCCAAAAGTCACGTGGGCCTCGTTTGGGTAAGTTAGTACATCAACTTCTTGGGGTCGTAACTTTTGCATACGATCTCCGTTTTAGGCGTATGATAGCCCGTTGGGAAGGTATCGCCGAGGAGATTCATTTTGGGGGCTCAATCATGCATTTGCTATCAATGATAAGCTTGATCCCTAGAAACCTTCATTTAGGCCCTCAAAATGGCCCCAGAAGTTTAAAACTACTAAAAATAGTAAATTGTCAAAATTGTCAGAGAACTGTTTTGAGTCAGTTGGAAAAGTTGGGTGGCCACTGATATCCACCTGGATCAACAACACAAGGAATACTTACTCTTTCTTTGTTGAGTATTCTTCCCTTCCAATGCTCTTCAATGTGTGTAGAAAGAATCTAGTTTAGTATTTTCCTTTTGGAAAAACTTGGGACATGATACATTTGGCCTCAAAATAGTCAATGAGTAGCAATAACAAGGTCATAGGTACGAAAGTGTGTCCTCAACCATTGTGAGCATTCCAAGAGTTTCTTTTTCCAATTATCCCAATCTCTTTCTCATTTTTAGTAGCAAGCTTTCCCAACTTCTATGGACTCTTACCAGCCATAGGTAGCTAGGAAACTTTTGCTATAACAACTATGGAAAAACATCCCCATAACATGGGAGCTTGTTCTTCCCTCCATGAATGGTACCATAATGACAATAATCATAGAATGCATGGAAAAGAAAATGGAAAACCTATTCTTGCATGAGGTCTATTCTCTTCCCAAGGATGTGACATTTGTAGTTTGTTTATCACAAGTCAAAGATTGATGGGACACCGTGTAAGGAGGCATGGGCAAGAAAGTGTAGTACTTCAAAAGGACAATGACAAGGTGAAATCACTCAACAACCCTTTCTTCTTCCCTCCTTATTGCTCCCTCAATAAACCATTTTGTTGGATATTATATTGTTATGCATTTTGCTCTTAATACATGCTTTTACACAACCATAAGCACTCCATGGTAAATATAACCACCACATAGTGATCTGATCTCGCCATTGAGACTCATACACATTTATTATTTGGGCTTTGGTCTTGAGCTCCACATTAGGAATGCTTACAATGCAACACAAATTGGTGCAACTCAGTCCATTTGGCAAGACTCCCATCTCGTAAACCACATCATATACATAATACATGATTTATGACATTACAATTCAGGCCGGGTCAAAATTGGGATATCACTTTCCCCTTCCCCTTGGAATAACATCATCATCAATGTTCTTCTCCTTTCCAATAATGAGACCATGCCTCCATATCTCTATTCTTTCGTTGCATCCATAATGCTACCTCCCCATTGTAGCCTTGCATTTGTTGGCTATCTTGGACAAAAATCTTCAACCATTGGATGTCACTACCTTGAGATGCTTCAAAGGCTTTATCATTTCAACATATACCTACAACGATCATGAAGGTTGACATGCATATCATAGCTATTTGTTGAAATTAATGCAGCTGCAAGAGCCATTCTCCTGGAGGATGGCATAAGACCCTAGCTGTGGACTAGGGCCCCCAACACACTCCTGGGGTTTCTTGGTATGAGACCAAGCAGCGAGAGCCATGGCAAAAGACCCTTGTGAGGGCCCCCAGTAGATGATTGGGGTTCTTGGTCTAGGACCAAGCAGTAAGACCCTAGATGTGTTCTAGGGCCCCTGGATGTGTTCCAGGGAATCCTTGCCCGATGCTTGGATTGATCCTTGTATGTGTTCCTTGGTTGTTGATATAAGTCCCTAGATGTGTCTAGGGCCCCTGGATGAGTTCCAAGGAACCCTTGCTTAATGCATGGGTTGATCCTTGGTCTTGTACCTTGGTGGATAAGACCCTAGATGTGTTCTAGGGCCCCCAGATGTGCTCTGGGGCAACCTAGTCTTTGACCAGGTAGATCTTGGTGTAATACCAAGATGTGTTGATGTGTGATCCTCTTCATCTCTCCCGAGATAGTCAATGAGACCTAGGAGTGTCTATGAAGATGGACATGACCACATTGTTGATGTACCCCCTTATGCAGTGATGATAAAGTTTATAGGTCACTATGAGACTCATGTGGACATGTTTTGCCATTAAGGAACCCCCCTTGACTTTATCTTAACAAGTACCCCTTTGCTGGTTTGTTTTCCCTCTTAGTTTATGTGACTGGGTTTTATTTTGTGTGACTGGGTTTTTTTTTTGTGATTGGGGTTTTTATGTAAGTAAGGTTTTGATTAAATATTGATTGACATATTAATTAAATGTCAATAATTAATTATAATCCTAATTACCCTAACCCCTCTCCCAAACTATAAATTAGACCCTACCCTACTGCATTTTACACAATCTCACACTCTCCCCTCTCTCTCCTTGCTGCGGCTACCTCAGTGACTATTTCCTCTTGTTGATGCGGCCTCTCTTTAATTTATTAGTTTCAGTTCTGAGCTTTTCTGTGTTGGCTGAAAGTTTCTCCCTTAAGGGTCTAATGATGTGTGATTGCTGGATCTGTCACTTCTGAACTATGAGGAGCCTCTCTAGCTACCAGGCCTGCCTCTCTTGTTACCAGACCTGTCCCCTTGTTGCCGGACCTGTCCTCTTGCAGCCGGACATGTTCTAGTGGGTGTCGTTTCCCCTTTAGGGCCACAGATTTGTGTGTAAGTGTCACGAGCCCCTTTCTGGGCTATTTCCTTTGTTGTGTGGGCTCCTTTTCAGTTGTCGCGTGGAGTGTTGAGATCCCTGTGGGGGTTTGCAACTTGCTGTCCAATTTTCTGAGTGAGGGCTTTGTTGTTGGTGAAGTGGAGGGTTTGCTTACATGTCCAGATCTCTTCATGTGCCTAATCACTGTTTATTGAGGGTTTTTCCTGCTGGGGTTATTGCTGTTAATTCAAAGGTTTTATTGTTGTTTTCTTTGAGGTTTTCCATCCATGGAAAAATTGTCCCACATTGCTCTTTGACAGAGATCAAACCCTAGAGGTTTGATCCATAAACCTAAACTAAAGTCTGAACATACTTACAGAGGCATACATCCACACATGTGACAGGTACATCTATCATTAAATCAGGAGGTAAGCTAAAAGTTATTTTTTCATACTCAGAAATTTTATTTACTTCCAGATCTTTTTATATGTCTTCTTCTTTGTGTTGATCTAGTGAACATAAAATTATAAAAACATTGTCGTTTTTCATTTTTTCCCTAATTCTAACATGGAATCAGAGCTTAGGGCGTGAAAAGAGCTCAAGAATTGTAGACTTAAGCCTGCGTAGATCCATTCTTTAAGGTTTGTTTTGCAGATCAACATCATATCATCTTCATAATCTGATCCAGAATTCAGCATGGCCTCTTCTTCAGTCAAAGCTGAAGATAGACTTGAAGGGGCCTCCAACTTCAATGTTTGGAAGTGTAGGATACTCAACATCCTAGAAGAGAGTGACTTAGATGAGTTGGTTACTAGGGTAATAGAAGAACCCACTTCAAATACTGGCAGAGCAACATACAAGAAGAGTCCAGCCAAAGCTAAAAGAGTAATTTTTGACTCAGTTAAGGACAACATGATGCCCATCATTGGTCATCTAAGGATCGCCAAAGATTGCTTTGATGCCCTGAAAAATCTTTATGAAAAGAAGGTTCCAACTCAAAAGAGAATATGGAAGAAACAACTACGTACATTAAGGATGAAAAATAATGAATCCATTGCTGCCTTCTTCTCCAAGATTGCTCAAACCAGAGATCAACTTACAACAATAGGAGTTGATGTGGATGATGATGACCTTGTGCAAACTGCAGTTGATGGACTCCCTGAGTCACGGGGAATCTTTCTTGCTTCAGTCAATGGAAGAGAAGCTCAACCTATTTTCGACAGATTATGACACGACTGTTTAGAAGAAGAAGGAAGACTCAAAAGTAGAAATGAACATTCAATTCTAAGAGATCATGCCCTTTCAGCTAAAGCCAAGAAATGAAAGAAGTTTCCTCAACCTAAAGGCAAAGGTAAGAAACCTCAAGGTAAGTTATCTCACCT
>ML804500.1:176341-187359 GCA_009831015.1 Picea engelmannii | reverse complement strand
TTAGAAGAAGAAGGAAGACTCAAAAGTAGAAATGAACATTCAATTCTAAGAGATCATGCCCTTTCAGCTAAAGCCAAGAAATGAAAGAAGTTTCCTCAACCTAAAGGCAAAGGTAAGAAACCTCAAGGTAAGTTATCTCACCTTAATCCCCATTTATCTAAAGTAAGATGTTTTAACTGCAATAAGTTAGGACATTATGCAAAAGATTGCAGGAACCCTCCCTCTCAACAGAGAAGAAAATGTAAGTTCCATGCCTCAGTTGCCACTGAAGACGCTGAGCCTCAATATAAACCTCAAAGAAGAAGAACCAGGGCAGCCACCAAAGAGAAAAAACAACACCAAGAATATTATCTCATCTCATCTCTTTCTGACACTATAACCAAGTCAGAGGAGGTTTGGTTAATAGACAACGGTGTCTCCAAACACATGACAGGTTTCAAACAAAATCTTGCAAACTACCGGGATAAGAAATTCAATGTAAAGGTAGAACTGAGTGATGATGGTACTTATGACATAAAAGGGTTTGGATCTGCTTCTTTCCAGCTTCAATCAATATTAGAAAACAAATGATATTCAATAGCCTTCACCAAAGAGAAGACTCTCATGTGGCTCTCAAATGAAGATTTGAGCACTGCCATGACTATTGGAACTCGTGAGAGTGGACTTTACAAAATCTTAGGTCAAGTGGTTCAAGCATTAGCTCACGAGATGATAAACCCCTGGGAGCTCTGGCACAGAGGACTTGGACATCTCAACTACAACGCACTTTCAGGTTTGCAAAAGATGGTAATAGGTATGCCAGTGTTTTCATTTGAGCATGATAGTGTTTGTAGAGGTTGTGCTCTCGGTAAGAATACAAATAAAGCTTATTCTCACAACAATAGAAAATCTAATGGCATTTTAGAGCTAATTCATTCTAATTTTTGTGGGCTTATGACTGCTCCATCTATGAATGGTTGTATTTATGATATCATTTTTATTGATGATTGTTCTCGTAAAACTTGGATTTATTTTTTAAAGACTAAAGATGAATATTTCAGTAGATTTCAAGATTTCAAGAATCTTGTTGAAAATCATACAGGTAGACACATCCGGGTTTTCAGAACTAACAATGGTAAAGAATTTGACTCCTACAAGTATGATGAACTATGTCGGACTTCTGGGATTAAGAGGGAGCTGATTGTGCCTTATAATCCCTAGCAAAATGGGGTTGTATAAAGAAAGAACATGACAATCTGTGAAGCAGCCAAAGCCATGATGTATGATCACAATTTACCATTATCTCTTTGGGCCGAAGCTGCAAGCACTACAGTCTACATTGAGAACATGTGTCCTCACAAAGCCCTTGAAGAGAAAACTCTAGAAGAAGTTTTCACCGGTATAAAGTCATCGGTTGATCACTTGAGAATATTTGGCAGTCCAGTCTATATTCATATTCCAAAAGAAAAGAGGACTAAGCTGGAGCCCTCCGGAAAGAAATGAACTTTTGTGGGATACAATGAAACCTCAAAGGCTTACAAAATTTATATCCCAGTTCAAAAGTTCATTGAGGTCAGCAAAGACTTGACTTTTCATGAAGAATCAATTTTTCGTCGTGCTAGAGAACTTCCATGTGATACAGAGTAACAAGAATCTCCATCTCCTGAACCTTCAGATCCATCTCTTCCAAATGTGCAGAGCGAGGAGACCTCTGAACTTCAGTGGATCCCACAAGGGATACTATTGAGTTTCCTTTAGAGAAACCTCTCGTTAAAAGGAAACCAACCTGGTGCTGGGAAATTCTAAAGGAAGCAGAAAAACATTCAACACCTAAAGACACTTTCAGAAAATTTAGCAAGAAACCAGATAAGTACTCCAGACTAATAGCTCAATTGAATCTTGTGATTGATTCAGAACCTTCCACCTTTGAAGACACCTCCAAACATTAAGTGTGGAAAGATGCTACGATAGAAGAATATGATTGAATTCTAAAGAATGATGTATGGGCAGTGATCCCAAGACCTAGTGGAAAATCAGTGGTAACCTCCAAATGGATTTATAAAATAAAGCATACATCAGATGACAATGTTGAAAAATTCAAGGCTAGATTTGTGGCTCGTGGCTTCTCTAAAAAAGAAGGAATTGACTATGACGAGATTTTTGCTTCTATTGCCAGATATACTTCCATCAAGATTATTATCTCTCTTGCCGCAGTTTTTGGTTGGAAACTTCACCAGATGGATGTTAAGACTTCTTTTCTTAACGATGAAGTTGAACAAGAAGTGTGTATTGAACAACCTGAAGGGTTCATGATCCATGAGAAAGAATCTCATGTGTGCAAACTCAATAAATCCTTGAATGGATTGAAGCAAGCTTCGAGAGCTTGGTATGAGAGAATTGACAACTTTCTACAGAGTCTTGGGTTCACCAAGAGCATAACAAATCCCAATCTTTATATAAAGAATGTACATAATCATCTGATTATCTTAGTCTTATATGTGGATGATCTGTTCTTCATTGGAGAGGAAAACTTGATAGCTCAGACTAAGAGGGAGCTTTCAGCAGAATTTGAAATGAAAGACTTGGGGCTTATGCATTATTTTCTGGGCTTAGAGGTGTGGTAGAAACCAACTGAGATCTTTCTCTCACAGAGAAAATATGCAGTCGATGTGCTCCACAGATTTGACATGATGGACTGTACGTCCATGTCCACACCGATGATTTCTAACCTGAAGAAATTACAAGACCAGGTTACAGGTACAGATCCGAAAGACCCCACCTTATATCGGCAGATCATTGGGTCCTTGATGTATCTTATACATACCAGACCAAACATCTATTATGTAGTGAATGCCCTTAGCCAGTTCATGTGTGAACCGAAGAATATACATATGGTTGATGTTAAACATATTCTAAGATATTTTCGGGGGACTATAGCCTATGGGCTCAGATACACTTCCAGTGGAGGTGTACTGCTTCATGGTTATACAGATTCAGATTGGATGGGAAACACAATGGACCGGAAGAGAACTTCTGGATATTGTTTCAGTTTGGGTTCAACGATGATCTCCCGGTCCAGCAGGAAACATGGCTCCATAGTCCAGAGCACTGCAAAAGCAGAATACATTGCTGCAAGTGTTTCTAGCAGAGAAACAATGTGGCTCATAAAGATACTTTCAGACTTGTTCAGTACAGAGCTAGAACCCACACTCATCCACTGTGATAACCAGAGTTGTATAAAGCTCCCCGAGAATCCGATGTTTCATGACAGGTCGAAACACATTGAGATGATATACCACTATGTTTGGGACATGGCGCAGAAGAACATTCTCAGTATTCAGTTTGTTCCGACGACATAATAGACTGCAAATATTTTGACCAAGCCACTGTCCTTGACAAAGTTTGTGTACTTTCGAGACAAACTTGGTGCTGCTGAGAATGCCTCTCTTTCTTAGAGGGAGTGTTGAAATTAGTGCAGCTGCAAGAGCTATTCTCCTGGAGGATGGCATAAGACCCTAGTTGTGGACTAGGGCCCCCAACACACTCCTGAGGTTTCTTGGTATGAGACCATGCAATGAGAGCCATGGAAAAAGACCCTTGTGAGAGCCCCCAGTAGATGACTGGGGTTCTTGGTATATGACCAAGCAGTAAGACCCTAGATGTGTTATAGGGCCCCTAGATGTGTTCTAGGGAATCCTTGCCCGGTGCTTGGATTGATCATTGGATGTGTTCCTTGGTGGTTGATATAAGTCTCTAGATGTGTTTAGGGCTCCTGGATGAGTTCCAATGAACCCTTGTTTAATGCATGGGTTGATCCTTGGTATTGTATCTTGGTGGATAAGACCCTAGATGTGTTCTAGGGCCCCCAGACGTGTTCTGGGGCAACCTGGTTTTTGACCAGGTAGATCTTGGTGTAATACCAAGATTTGTTGCTATGTGATCCTCTTTCTCTTTCCCGGGATGGTCCATGAGACCTAGGAGTGTCTATGAAGATGGACATGACCACATTGTTGATGTACCCACTTATGCAGTGATAATAAAGTTTATAGGTCACTATGAGACTCATGTGGTCATGTTTTGCCATTAAGGAACCCTCCTTGAATTTATCTTAACATGTACCCCCTTGTTGGTTTGCTTTCCCTCTTGGTTTATGTGATTGGGTTTTATTTTGTGTGACTGGGGTTTATTTTTTGTGATTGGGTTTTTTTAATGTAATTAAGGTTTTAATTAAATATTAATTGACATATTAATTAATATTTATATTAATTAAATGTCAATAATTAATTATAATCCTAATTACCTTAACCCCTCTCCCTAACTATAAATTAGACCCTACCCTATTGCATTTTACACACACTCACACTCTCCCTTCTCTCTCCTTGCTGCGACTACCTTAGTGACTATTTCATCTTGTTGATGCGACCTCTCTTTAATTTATCAGTTTCAGTGCTGAGCTTTTCTATGTTGGTTGGAAGTTTCTCCCTTAAGGGTCTGATGATGTGTGACTGCTAGATCTGCCACTTCTGAACTGTGAGGAGCCTCTTTAGTTGTCAGACCTGCCTCTCTTGCTTCCAGACCTGTCCCCTTGCTGTCGGACCTGTCCTCTTGCAGCCATACATGTTCCAATGGGTGTCGTTCTCCTTTTAGGGCCACAGATCTGTGTGTAAGTGTTGTGGGCCCTGTTATCACACAGTTTAGCTAGGTCAAATGGCTAGAAGATAGAGGCCAAACTGGCATAACAGGAACCTACCCCACCCCATGTCACCTCAATGGGGAGGTTCTTTCTATTTAGGGAGCTTAGGCCCAGGGGAGACGTCCYCGGTAACCTGGGGTTTTGAAGAGGCAAGRTATAAAGGTCAAAGTAAAAGTTCCTCCTCACAGGTTACCACCAAGATCAGATAGTCCGGCTAAACAACCAATAATGAAGTGTAGCCCCAAATGAGAACACCTGCCCGGAACAAAACAATAGMAAAACAATATATGCAAGCTATGATTCAATGGGTTAGTACTTCATGTAACTATCTGATATCAATATATGAACAATTATAACAATAGATATCGATGAGATCAATGTTTATCAATAATAKCAACGGAACAATATCAATTCATCAATAAATATCGAGATGACGTAGCAAACAATATATTCAATCAATCCCTTACTCAATAAATGCTTTAAAACACCATCTAATTGCCTATGAAGAAAACTCGYTGCGTCAAGATGGAATAACCAAGGATGACGTCAKCCTTATTAGGGTTAGTAGTTAGTTAGGGTTTCAAATTGTAGGAGTTTTAAGAGTTGTTTCAATCACTTTCACTTCAACGTTGGAGGCTAAGATCAGTGCCTAGGGTTATGGAGTCAAAAGGAGAAGGACGCACAACTTGAAGAGGATGAGATTTTAAAGGACAAGAGGGAAAGGTTTCAAGGTGCTGCAATGGCAGGGCCTTGAAGACAGAACCCTAGGGGAGAGAGGCTCACTCCGATGTTTCTTAAGTAAGGCCTCGGGCTCTCTCCTCCTTCCCAACAAATGGCTAGCTCAAAGACAAGTAAAATCAAGACAAGAGAGTTTAAAGAGGGAAAGTGTTGCAATGACAATGCTCTTTCATCAAACCCTAAAAGAAAAACGACCCTAGGTGTAGGTAATCTAGGCCTGGGACGTCCTCTTTCTCTTGAAATTTAAAATTACGGCTAGCTTAAGGGAGGAAGATAGAAAGAGTGTAGCAATGGCTAGGCTCTCTTCTTCTTCTTCAATGGCTTTAAAAGGTTTTTCTATCAGGGGACACGAGACAACGACCTACTTGTGTGTTTGTCCCCTAGGGTTTTGATTCAACAATGTATATATATAAATAGAATGCAAGAAATTAAACTACAACCATTCAATCAAGAAGTTTGCAGAAAATACTTACAAATCATCAAGAAAATAGCATGCAAACCCTAGCTGTAAACCTTCCTTCAAGAAAAACACCATAAATTGCCAAAAATCTCCTCTCCAAACAAGTGCGCCTTCCTCAAAATAGCCAATAACCCTAATAGGGTGCAAAAATCAGACCTCACTATGAGAGTGAGTGATGTGTTATGTCAAAATGAGGATAAAACTCCTCAATATATACTGTATCAATGACTTTTAATTAATTTTAGGTCATAAAAATTAGCCGACAAGGCTTTAAACCAAAATCATACCGTTTTTACATTAAAATGTCAAATTAAAACCCTAACTGAGCTGTAATAAAGGTAAAAGCCCCTTCAAGGGAGTCGCTAGCCCCTTTTAGGGCAAATGTGGCACCCAGGAGCAAAACGTTAGCCCCCCCAGGGGCCTCTCCAACATGCCACACGTGCCACAGTTGCCCAGTCTGCCTCCAAGAATGACCATGACGTCATGGTAAGAATGGGGGCGCTCTGAGCCTTCCAAGGCCAACGTTCCACTGAAAAGGGGTCATTACCCCTAGGCCGGGCTCTGCCAAAGTGCCTCTTGTGAAACACCCTTCTTCTTCTCCGGTGCAAAAGCTCAATCAAGCACTGTCCTGTCTTTGCTCCTCTGACGGGGTCTCAACAACCATCTGATGGGATCTTCAGCCCCATGGAGGTCCGAACTAATCATCTCCCCATGTGTACCGGTCCAAATGGTACCTGTCCATCGTGCATGGTCCTGCACATCAAAAACTACGCCCTCCATGGGCTCATTAGTCACAGGGATCATAGCAATGTTAATCACATTTCATCATTAATATTATCAAACATATGCATAAAAACCCTGATATATCATCCAATAGCTCAAAGACATTACAAAGACCTACAATACAAGGTTGAAGAAAAGGATAAGACACCCTATTGGGCTAGTATTTATAAGGAAAGGAAAGTTTCCAAGGGGTTTCATCCAAGCCATGTAAAATGAGGTGGTGCGGATAAGGGATGTCCAGACATACTGGTAGAGTGAGAGCCAAGGATGCATGATATTACCTGTGGGTGCCTCTGTAGAAGGCAAGCTGTACCCGTCATGGATGCACTTTTTTCCAAGCCCTTTCTTGCCTTTATTCTTTTCTTTTCTCTATTTGTTTTTTTCTTTTATTTCAAGGACTAACTAGAGGACACTACCTTCGCGTGGTGACCAGAGCTGACAATGTTACCCACAAGCACTTTCATAGAGATGATAAGGCTGGCTCGTGATGCGACCCCCTTTCCCTTGGCCATGCAACCAAAGGTCATTGCCCTGGCATGGTAACCAGATAGTGGCAATGTCATGCCGTTAGGTACCCATGAACATAATAAGCTGGCTCGTGATGAGACCCCCTATCCTCTTAGCTAGGTCTTGTTTGTTATTTTTTTTGGGTCCCTCTTGTTTCTTGCTGAGAGACTTTTTATTGCCTTCTCGGGAATCCCTGGGCAAGGCATCTCGAGGTTTTATTTTTAGGATTTTATCTTTTACCAGCTGCTTTTACCTTCTGGGCCTTTAGCCCCTTCTTCCCATGAGATAAAGTGCAACCCCACAAACAGATCATCCTAATGCCCAGACAAGGGGAGTGGGACATATGAGCGGGAGATAAGATGGGAAAGTGGTGGTATGATGGGAGCGGACGATGGCTCTTTAGAAATCCCCTCGGTGGCAAACCAAAACCCACGGGTACAGGCTTGCTAGGACACCCTGTCAATCCCCCAATCATGGTCAAGTGGGTTAATGTAAGATCCAAGTAGTTGTTAGAGATAAAAGGAGTAAGATGCATATATCTAAAAGTTATAATGATCAAAAGTGACACATACCATGATACATGGAACAATTACTTCATGGAGAAAGAGCCTTCTCCGATACAAGGCCAGGTCGATGGTGATGGACGCTGCTACTGCTAACAAGACGAATATGACGAAATAAGATAAAGGATGGGCCCTCCAGGGCCATGCTCAAGTCAATCCTGCTCTCGGTACTCCATGTCTAGGACCTGTGGGCCTCGAGACATGATCTCCTAGTTATCCCTAGAAATCAGGGATAACATCTGGCTCCAACTCGGGGATATGTGCTCATCGTAGAGCGCATGAGAACCTCAACATATCTGGCATAACCTACAAACCTACTCAACTCGATAGGGGCATCAGTAACAAAAATGGGGCGGTAATGCCACCNATATGACGAAATAAGATAAAGGATGGGCCCTCCAGGGCCATGCTCAAGTCAATCCTGCTCTCGGTACTCCATGTCTAGGACCTGTGGGCCTCGAGACATGATCTCCTAGTTATCCCTAGAAATCGGGGATAACATCTGGCTCCAACTCGGGGATATGTGCTCACCGTAGAGCGCATGAGAACCTCAACATCTCTGGCATAACCTACAAACCTACTCAACTCGATAGGGGCATCAATAACAAAAATGGGGCGGTAATGCCACCCCAACATATATATATATATATAGCAATCATAAATGCGAATATAAAGTGAAATACTTACCTGTACTTACCTGTTGGTTGGATGTTGGTGTAGTCAAACAACTAGTGGAGCCAATCCAACAACGTTCCTTGATACCTGCCTTTGTGCTTCATCATAAACCAAAATAGTGACAAATCAAACACAAAAATGTCATGGGTTAGAGTATATATCATATCATCGAAAATCTCAAAGTCTAACTCATGGAGGCGGGTGGGAGGGATAAAATCCTACCAAGTCAATCTCTGAGGAAGGTATTCAATCCACTCCAAGAAAAGGTCATGAAAGGCCCAAGGCTCAGAAAATTGACTCAAAGGGCCTGGAAGCTGGCTACTTAGGACATCCTCACGTTCTGAAGTCAGGGAGAGGATCGACGAAGATCTACCAGAAGACTGGCAAACTATCAAGGGAGAGTTGAAAAACTGAGATAACAGAGTCAAACTTGTAGTATCCAACCAACCCTTGGAGTCTAGGCTTCGCCTAAGAGGAGACTCAACATAAAAAATATACTTCCCAACTACACCTTTAATGGAAAAGCAAGGTAAAGTAATAACAGGTGGTTGGAGTGAGAAGTCATGAGAATCTTTCTTTAGGCAAACAATGTTCTTATTTGTATCACAATCTGAGAACAATGGTGGCTGGTAATCATCTTCACGGAGAGGATCCAAGTGCTCAGAAGGGTACTCATAAAAAATCTCAAGGTAAGACTGAAAATCATCAGGAAAACATGGTACTAGGTCATCCTTGTGTTTTTGAAAAGTACAGGTGGAAATCTCATCTCCTTGTTGCCACTGGTCAAAAGTAATCTGCTGTGATAATGGCAAGGGCAACACTTGGAAATGACTCTCAATGTCATAGATGGGATCCAGGTCATAACCAACTATATCCCATCTACGTCTCCCAACATGTATGAACTCATCAATGTTATCAACAATGTCACTATCTGTGTCATAACATGCAGGGTTTGAAACATTTGAAAATTCATTCTCCTCCTCCTTATTTCCTTCATCATAGAGTAAAGCCTCATCAAAAACTAAAGGAGGAGGTCAACTCACTATTTCTTCTTGCGCAGGGGCTTCGATGACTCTGGTGTTTTCAGCATGCGTTACTTTTTCATCCTCATGGACTGCTTCTTTGTCTTTGATTGTATAACAAGGAATATCCTTTTCGTTCAAAGCTTTTATTTCTCCTTCGTTTTCTGAATCAAGGAATAAGGTGTCATTGGAATCCTGACATGGAAAGCAACCATCCTCATCTTCGCTCTGCTGTGCAGGAGAAACAGGTTCTTGGATGACTTCGTTAGAGTGAGGAGTAGGGGTTGGTACTTTATCATCTTGTTTAGGTTTTTGCTCCTTAATCACATCCTCATTTTGGTGGTCAAGAACTTGTTCCCTTCTCTCTTGTGGATCTTCAGCAAAGGTTTCAAGGGAAACTAGTCTTATCCAACTGAGAGTGTCCATGGCATTGGTTCTAGACAAGAAGAGATTCTTTTCGATTTGAATGGCCATGTTGTGAGCTTCTGCAAGTGTTTTCAGATTCTTTTTATTTAGGAGGAAACTCAAATTCCCCTGAAGTCCATTAGTATAGAGATAAACGAGGTACTTGTCTTTAGGACGATGGCTTTCAGGAATCTGGTAAAACAACTTCTGGAACCTAGCCCCGAAAACTTTGACAATC
Organism: Picea engelmannii; assembly: GCA_009831015.1. Classification (NCBI taxonomy): domain Eukaryota; kingdom Viridiplantae; phylum Streptophyta; class Pinopsida; order Pinales; family Pinaceae; genus Picea; species Picea engelmannii. The sequence goes on along the minus strand of ML804500.1, from coordinate 177,296 downwards.
ACACCCTTTGTTTGTTTTATGTATTCAAGATCTTTTAGCAATGATTGTATATCTTCCAATTTCATAGCTCACTTTGCAAGGAAGATTTTTTCAAAATGGTCCATAGATGTGATGCTGGCAGCTGGAAGATTATCATACCATCTTTTAACCCCTCCATGCAGAGAGACAGAGAAGAGTTTCATCACCAAGTATTCAGCCTCGTCATTGACAGGGAGGTATTGAAATAACTCCCAAAATTTGCTCATGTGATAATCGGGACTTTCTCCATCGATGCCAATGAATCTAGGAAGCAAGTTCTTATAGAAGAGAGGCATTTTTCTGGGATATCCCGGAATTTTACTCATGTCCAAAGGTTTGTAGTTCCCTGGATCCCATTGTGAAGTCATAGTTGGCTTCGTCATTAGTGGAGTCGCCAGATAGTTTTCCTGAAACTATCAAAGATAAGGGAAAACACCCTAGTGGATTCGCTAGGTAAGCTTGTACGATAAGGCTCTAAGGCAAGGCTTACCGAAAAGGTTTGTCGTCTTGAGGAGAATTGACTTAGTGTTCCCCGTCAACGACGCCAAAATTTTATCGCACAATTTGTAGCTAGGTCAAATGGCTAGAATATAGAGGCCAAACTGACGTAATAGGAACCTACCCCACCCAATGTCACCTCAATGGGGAGGTTATTTCTATTTAGGGAGGTTAGGCCCAGGGGAGACGTCCCCGGTAACCTGGGGTTTTGAAGAGGCAAGGTATAAAGGTCAAAATAAAAGTTCCTCCTCATAGGTTACCACCAAGATCAGATAGTCGGGCTAAACAACCAATAATGAAGTGTAGCCCCAAATGAGAACACCTGCCCGGAACAAAACAACAGCAAAACAATATATGCAGGCTATGATTCAATGGGTTAGTACTTCATGTAACTATATGATATCAATATATGAACAATTATAACAATAGATATCAATGA
>ML804500.1:149874-161503 GCA_009831015.1 Picea engelmannii | reverse complement strand
CTTCTCATGGGGGCCACGTTGATTTCATCCTGGATTTCTATGTTGAAAAGGTTGTTTTCTAATTTCTTTAGATCCATTGAAATACTATGCAGACTCTGTTCAATTTCTTCATTATGTGCCGAATAGTCCAGTACCCAGCGCTCGAGCTCATCTACACGATATTCAAGGATGGCGTAAATTTTTTCGAAAGACAACCCCTTTAAAATATCAAGTTGTTCATCAAAGGCTTCTTTGGTCATTGGAAAGGATTTGAGAATTAACTTTGGGTCTTGAACCTCGTTGGTACTTCCAGCTAAGTCTATTTGGATCAGGTTTGTGAATAATTCATCCTTTTCTAATATGGCTTGTTTACATGATTCGACAATGAGCTCCAGGTTCTTAACTTTCTTTAGCCAACCTGCTTTTATTTTTTTGGTCCGCTTTGGGGAGGAGAGATTCTCTTCTCTTCTTTTCAGATCCGAGGTGTTGATGGCATGGTTGGCAAAAGGGGTCGACACCTGTTCACATAAACGTTGATCATTTTTTAAATTCGCTTGCAAATGTTCGTGCAAATCATTTGCCCTCTTTCGGAAGGAAGCTATATTTTGTGATGTTTCCCAGGCTTCAGTAACTAGATGCATTATTTTCTTGATGTTATTCTCTACAAGGGATCTAGACGATGCAAGGAGGGTGGAGGATACTTTTATCTTGGCTGCAGCGGTAGCAGGCATGTTTTTTTCTAAAAGATTGGCAAACTCTGGGGTAGCAATGAAAGCCTCCTCAAATTCCTTGACGCGGTCTTTCAGTCTGGCATTCTCCGCTTCAATTCCTCCAATGGAATCACCAAGAGCATCACCGGTTACGCGGTGAAATAGAGAGATTTGGGACAACCACATTTTCCTAAATTTAATCTCTGTGCGGGATTTGCCTTTCCTATTTGTTACATATCTCTTTTCAATGACCATATTTTTAGATTGACTGTATAAAACAACGCTCTGGAATACAAAGGATTAATCTTTGTAAAAAATGTCGGTCTCAACTATTTCCATTGCGGATGGACCAACTTTGTGCATGTGCTCAGTTCCACTTTCAAGTTGCATCTATTCACTTTCAATTTCAGGTTCGTCCACCTGCCCTACAATGTTTTTTCTCTTCTTCGTCAGTGGAACTTGTAAGCACTGAAAGTCACCCTCAGATTGCGGGAGGATAAGCCCAATACCCATCAAAGTTTTTGGTGGATGTTGGTTTTATGTGAGTGGAGGTCAATGGACACAACTCAATATATGAATGATGTTCAACATAGAACTGGACAAGAAATGCACAGGGAAGTGAGGGCCACACCTAACTTCAGTCAGTGAATTCGGTTTAAGTGTGAGCAGAGGGAAGAATTAGTGAGAAAGGTGAACAAGACTGCTATGAGCATCAGGCTTTCAAGCACCATGGAGAATAAAAAATCAGACTCAAGATCACTCTTAAGCTCAAGCTTCAGACACTGAAATATGTCCAAAAAACATAGTCAAAACAACATAATGATCAAACCTACATCACCATGCAGCTACAACAACTCGACTAGATCCTCCATGCCCGAGCCATTTAGTGTAAGAGGGAAAAAGATAACAAGGGAGATGAACAAAACTGGTCATGATACCACTGTAATCAAACCTACATTACAACAACATAAAAACCCTCGACTGGATCCTCCATGCCCGAGTGTTTTAACAGAGTTTTTACAAAGAGATGAAAAGAGATTGACTTCTATTAATATGAAAGTCTCAAATCTGATACATAACCAGAGAACAGTTCTGGCATCAAAACATTACAAAAATAGGGAGCTCAACTCAACCAGTTGACCACCTTAACAAAATATCAAAATTACCTACTTATAATCTGAACTGTCCACAACCACCAGGGGCGCGATCTGATCACTACATTCAAATAATTGCATCTGAACATTTTTCTGCAAGACTGTGCATATATCCCTTTGTCAGATGCGAGCTCAGATCAACATGGTTTTGCAGGAAAATCTGTCCACAAGGGGCATCGGGCTGACATATTTGACCTTTGCGTCGGGGCCTCCATGCCTTCTATTTATGGAGTGAGCCCATGTTTCAACTATAGGCATGCGTCCATTAATTGATGTCTCCTCGGGATCGAGACCAGGCCAGGTAACCAGGGGATGGACACTTGCTGCGATTAAACATGATGCTGAATGAGCATGCAAATTCAGGGCCATGGGTCTACATGAGCTCTATGACTGGGAAAGTCCTGCAATTTTTGGTGACGCCACTGAAATTTATCTGTTGACCAATTTTGGGATACATTGGACTTCGCATGGAGACGACACCAAATTTGGTGTTTTAAGAGCCTTGGATGCGGGGCAAAGGATGGGCGCCCTATGACTTTGGCCTCACTCCAATATGACCTCGGGTTGTGACCCGATGCTTATCCCATACGATGCTTCGAGATTTCATGCTTTGGGAGTCTTCACATCAGTTGTTTCCAGATTTCCCAATACCCGAGTCAGCGAAATCACCTTTCTCAAACCGACGGTCATATTTTCTTTGCGATCGACGATTGCGATTGCTTCTTCGGGACTCCGAATCGACCATTCGATGCTTCGGGCTTTGGCTCTTCAGGAATTTGGCACATTTCTCATTTCAAAAATCCCAAAGTAAAACTCTCGGAGTGACAGATCTGATGACGCGTGTCTTCTTGAATTGAATGACCGAGAATTACTTTGGGTCTCCGAACTCTGGGAAAATCAAATCTCAAACTTCCTCTGCCTTTAGCTTCTTTTAAACAGAGCTATGGATCTGAGGACATGTGGCTCTTGCTGATCAACGACTTAGATTCACTTTCGGGCCTTTGAGACTTCTAAATGTGAAACATGAAAAATCTCTTAGAGGAAAAACTTCGAAGTGAATGATCTGCGGCCGCGTGTCCTAACCAATGGATGGTCCATATTCACTTTGGGACTTTGGGCGGTTTGGGCCTTGGCTCTTTTCATGGCACTATACTTCGTGCAATTCTGAAACTCTGAATACCCAAGGGCCGCTAATACGATCTTCATAGGGGATCTCCACTGTCGCAAACTGGATTCGCCTGCTGCTTGCGCTTCAAGTCCGAAATAAATTGCTCTGAAAGTTTCACTTCATGCTCAAGGCTACGACCTTTGTGAACAAGGACCTGGACAATTTGGTTGTGGCCTGGGGAAAAGGAGAGACCTATTATCCTTGATTTTTAGGGATAACCAAGAGATCATGTCTCGAGGCCCATAGGTCCTAGACATGGAGTACCGAGAATAGGATTGACCTAAGCATGGCCTTGGAGGGCCCATCCTTTTCTTCTTCCATCAGCTTTATCTTGTCAGCAGCAGTAGTATCCATCACCATCGGCTTGGTCCTGTATTAGAAGAGGTTCTTGCTCCATGAGGTAATTGGTCTAGGTATCATGGTATGTGTCACTTTTGATCATTGAAACATTTAAATATATGCATTTGATTCCATTTTACCTCTAACAAATGCTTGGATCTTACATTAACCCACTTGACCATGCTTCGGGAGATTGACAGGGTGCCCTAGAAAGCCTGTACCCATAGGTTTTGGTTTTCCACTGGGGGATTTATGAAGAGCCATCGTCCACTCCCATCATAACACCACTGTTTCATCTTGTCTCCCGCTCATTTATCCCATTCCCCTTGTCCGGGCATTGGGTTGACCTGTTTGTAGGATTGCACCTTATCTCGTGGGAAGAAGGGGCTAAAGGCCCAGAAGGTAAAAGTAGCTGGTAAAAGATAAAAKCCTAGAGATAAAACCTCGAGATGCTTCACCCAGGGATCCCCGAGAAGGCAATAAAAGGCCTCTCAGCAAGAAACAAGAGGGACCCAGAAAATAACAAATAAGACCTAGTCAAGAGGATAGGGGGTCTCATCACGAGCCARCCTATTAGGTTCATGGGTACCTAACAKTATGACATTGCCACCATCTGGTTACCATGCCAGGGCAGTGACCTTTGGTTGCATGGCCAAGGGAAAGGGGGTCTCATCACGAGCCAACCTTCTCATCTCGRTGAAAGTACTTGTGGGTAACACTGTCAGCTTTGGTCACCATGCCAAGGCAGTGTCCTCTGGTTATCCCTTGAATAAAAAGAAAAAGAAGAAGAAAAGAGAAAATAAAATAAAAGAATAAAGGAAAGAACGGGCTTGGAAAAATTGCATTCATGACAGGTACAACTCACCTTCTACAAAGGCACCCATAGATAACATCATGCATCCCTGGCTCTCACTTCACGCACATCTTTGGACATCCCCTAGCCACATCACCTCACTTACATGGCTTGGATGAAACCTTTCTGGAAACTTTCCTTTTCTTGTGGATACTAGCCCAATAGGATGTCTTGTCTTTTCCCCCAGTCTTGTATAGTAGGTTTTTGTAATGTCTTTGAGCTATTGACAGATGTATTAGGGTCTTATGCATATGTTTGTTAATATTGATGATGAAACGTGATTAACATTGCTATGATCCCGGTGACTGATGAGCCCATGGAGGGCGTAGCCTTTGATGTGCAGGATCGTGCCTAACAGACAAGTACCATTTGGACCGGTACACATGGGGAGATGATCAGTTCGAACCTCCTTGGGGCTGAAGAGCCCACCAGATGGATGTTGATACCCCATCAGGGGGCAAAGACAGGACAGTGGTTGATTAGGGTCTTGCACCGGAGAAGAAGAGGACGTTCCATCAGAGGCACTTTGGTGGAACCCGACCTAGGGGGAATGACCCCTTTTCAATGGAACATTGGCCTTGGAAGGCTCAGGATGCCCCCATCCTCACCATGACATCATCCAGCTTCATGGACATTCATGGAGGCATACTGGGCAGTAGTGGCACATGTGGCATGTTGGAGAGGCCCTTGGGGGGCTAACATTTTGCTCCTGGATGTCTCATCTGCCCTAAAAGGGGATAGCGCCTCTCTTGAAGGGGCTTTTACCTTTTTATTAGCTCAATTTGGGTTTTAATTTGACAATTTAATGTAAAAAACAGTATTATGGCCTTGTCGGCCTTTTTATGACCTAAAAGTTAATTAAGGTCATTGATACAGTATATATTGAGGAGTTTTAGCCTCATTTTAACATAACACATCACTCACTCATTAGTGAGGGCTGATTTTAGTGCCCTACTTGGGTATTTTCGCTGGTTTAGTGAGGCACACTTGTTGAAGGAAGGCATTTCTTGGCATTTTTGGCATTTCTCTTGAAGGAAGGTTTACAACTAGGGTTTGCATGCTATTTCATGGTGATATGTAAGTGTTTTTTCTACAAAACTTCTTGATTGAATGGTTGTAGTCTTATATTCTTGCATATGTTTATATTTTTCTTATAAAAAACCCTAGGTGACAAGCACACAAGTAGGTCCTTGTTTCATGTCCCGTAAAAGAGAAATTTTCAGCCATTGAAGAAGGAAGAAAGAGCCTAGCCATAGCTACACTCTTATTGCTTCTTCTCCCTGAGCTAGCCATACTTTCAGAAGTCAAGAAGGAGGAGACGTCCCAAGCCTAGGTTATCTACATCTAGGGCCGTCCTTCTTCTAGGGTTTAGTGATAGATCCTTACTATAGCAACACTCTCCCTCACTGCACTCTCTTGTCTTGATTTATCTTTCATGCTAGCCATTTTTTTCAAGTTAACCTAAGGAAGGAGGAGAGAGCACGAGGCCTTGCTTTAGCAACACCAGAGTGAGCCTCTCTCCCCTAGGGTTTTGATTCTGAAGCCCTGCCATAGCAGCACTTCAGAACTCCTCCCTCTAGTCCTTTGCCATCCTCCTTCAACCCTTTCGTCCTCTATTAAATTGACTCCATAAGCCCGAAGGCACTGATCTTAGACCTCCAACGTTGAAGTGAAAGTGATCAAACAACTCTCAAACTCTTTTCTAAATTGAAACCCTAACTAACTGCTAACCCTAAGTTGCTGACGTCACACCTAGAATATTTCATCTTTATGCAACACCGTCTTGTTTTAAGAGCAATTGAATGATGATTTAGGCATTAATTGATGATGTGTTGATTTGTTACATTGAATGCCATGTCATTTCAGTACCTATTGAGGAAGTGATATTATTTGCATTGCTATATTGATAAACATTGACTTCGTCAATATTAATTGCCATAATTGCTTATATCAGATAGTCTTATGAAGTACTAACCCATTGAATCATAGCTTGCATATATTGGTTTGCTTTTGCTTTGTTCCAGGCAGGTGTTCTTCTTTGGGCCTTCACTTCATTATTGGTTTTTTAGCTGGGATTATCTGTTTTGGTGGTGATCTGTGAAGGGGGAACTTTACTTTTGACTTTTAAACTTTTGCCTCTTCAAAACTCCAGGTTACCGGGGACGTCTCCCCTGGGCCTAACCTCCCTAAAGAGAAAGAACCTTCCCATCGAGGTGACATTGGGTGGGATAGGTTCATGTTACGTCAGTTTGGACCTCTATCTTATAGCCATTTGACCCAACTACAAACTGTGCGATAACATTTTGGCGCCGTTGCTGTAACACCCTGTTTCCCCCAGTCTGTAAAAATAACTATATTGGCCAAGAACTATGGCAAACTCAAAGATGTGAATGTTTGATATGATGGACCTTTGTATAAAAGGTTGATGAATGTAAATTATGTTATGAATATGTGTTGCATGACTGTTGGGAGGGAGATGTGCTAAAATATACCACGATGGATAATAAGAGGTGGTGGAAGGGACCTGGAATGGTTGCGTTAACTTCCCCCGAACCATTATCGTACTGGTTTTTACTTGCTCAAAGACCAAAGCAAATCTCTGACCCTAGAATGAACTACCCGCCAGGATGGTAGGTGGGGAGGCTCCTCAAGATTTAATGAGGGGATGGGGGCGAACCACCCATTCGTAGAAGCTCCCAGACCTGACCACGGACGGGGGAATTCGTGCCACATGCCATCTTGCAGAAAAGGCAAGAAAGGAAGTGTGGGAAAAAGGGAAGAGAGGATGCACGCGACAGGGATAACGGAAGAAAACTGGAGGAGCTCTGGAAATACAGGGAATTTTGAACAGAGGAGAAGGAGAGTAACCTTTGTCCTTGACTTCCATTGAGATTAAAGTAGGAGATTGAATCTCAAGCATCGTGGTCTAGATCGGGGGTGGATATTGGTAAATCCATTTGGAGTCACTGAGCCTACGGTTGGGTGGAAACAAGCACCCCTCTCAGCAGTCGCATCACACCTGGTGTTTTCTGATAAGTGTTTATATCTTGTATCTTGAATTGAATATCCTGGACGCATGCTCATGTTTGTACACTCATAAATGGTTTCTATATAGAAGTGTTTTCCTGGTGTTTTGATCGGAAATAATGGATGCATGCTTATACTTATATGACCATAATCGGTTTATGTATAAAATGAATAAGTTTAGATTACGAGTCCATTCCCTTGATATTTGTCCCATTTACTTGACTCACGCTATGCCCTGGTTTGATTTCCCGAAGGCACCTCCTCCCAGGAAGTCTCCTCGCATTCCAGAGTCAGAGTGAGTTCCTTGAAAAGACTACCATTATGGTAAACCCACAAGTTTACTTTACCCTTGTCACAGAGTTATAGCTCGACGAATTAGGAAGGCTTTTCAGTCAGGTCACCAAGCCTAGGGATAATTACCCAAGAACCCTCTGAAGGTCCCGATGACCTGGGTCTGGAAACCTTGTACATGAAATAGTAGTTTTCTCAGGATTCGAAGTCATGGGAGTTCGAAGCCCCAAGAGGTTGAATCTCGTGAATCAAGCTCAGAAAGGATAGTGAGTCCCATTTATCGAAAGAGAATACCACATCTTTTGGTATACAAACGGTTGGAATCCTTTCGAAAATACCCCCGATTTGTCAAGACCGATGGATCTAGAGGAGGAGCACAGGCGTTAATACATCATCCCCTTCAGCCTTCGCAAGTAGCGATGGGATCCAGGACCGTAGATCCAAGGATCTATCGGAGCTCTATGGACTGTCGGATTAGGGGAGGCTCACAACTGTTAATCTCATACATAAATTTCCTTATCGGGAATTCGGGGATCGAAGTTTTGAAAGGTAAGGAAACTCTCTGCTGTGGATTTTCGCCAGTCGCGAAATCCCAGTATGCGAAACCCCGAATCGGTTTAGCGTGAATAGGTTTCGGCGTTTCGGCACCCTGGAAACCCAAGGGCAAGACCCCTCGTCTTCGCCAGTCGTGAAATCACGGTATGCGAAACCCCAAATCGGTTTAGCGTGAATAGGTTTCGGCATTTCGGCACCCGGGAAACCCAAGGGCAAGACCCCTCGTCTTCGCTAGTCGCAAAATCCCCGTATGTGAAACCCCAAATCGGTTTAGCGTGAATTGGTTTCGGCATTTCGACACCTGGGAAACCCAAGGGAAAGACCCCTCGTCTTCGCCAGTCGCGGAATCCTGGTACGCGAAACCCCGATGCACTCTGTGAATGAGCCCTAGGTCACCAAACAGGGTCTTGTGGTAGGAAGGAGGATTCCCGAAAGAATCTGGACCGCCCATTTGTAGGGACGCGTGGCGAAGATCTAAAGCCACTGGGGTTCTGGACATCAGAGGAATATGAGTGAAGACTTCGCCAGAAATCTCGAAAGGTAGAATGTTGGAATTTAATCTGGGCTATTGATCAAGTCGACGATCTGGACCATAGATACGGATGTACCGGGCTTTCGGGTTTTGTGGATTCGAAAGGGAAAGGAGGAATGCTTGCATCGCGATTCCCTGAATCGCGAAACCCTGAAAGCATTTAGAGGAATAGCACCAGGTCATAGGACCGGTCGTATGAAAAGCGACCCAAGGGAGGAGCTAAGGATTTGTTAGACCCTTTCAGGTTTCGACATTTCCAAAGACAGAGAACAGGGGAACACTTGCATCGGGATTCCCTGAATCGCGAAAGATGGAAGCGCCTTTTTGGTAAGGCATGTGGTCATAGCCAATGATCACATGAAGGAGGATAAGGGAAGGGATGGTCTGTGCTAGGCCACATAGAAATTTGGGGATTCTGTCCCTCGAAGAAAAGACAAAAAGAAAAATAAAATCTTAGTTGCTGTAGTGGGTGTGTGACAAACTGGTATCAGAGCATGGTTACAACACTTGGCCTGCTTGGGATCATGGATGAGTTGCGCATAAACTCTATTTGAAGTACTCTTAAAAGGAGTAACTCTCTATCCTAACCCCCTTTATCAAAAGCCAAAGTTAAGAAAATTCCTATTGTGTTTATGCATTTGAAAAATATGAATTATGCACTGATTGTGAATGAATATAATGTTTACTAACAACAAGTGTTTTTCTTGCACAACAAGTGGACGATCAACCACAGGAAACTGCAGACACATAGAATGGTGACACACCATGAAGTGGGGGATGGCTCCCATAATAGAGACGAAGAGTCTGACGAAAGGAGAGCGGTGGAGACCCCTCTAGATCTAGCTGAGACTCTGAGGAGCCTCATGGTCGAACTACAGAGCTGCAAGGCCAACAATGAGAGGTTGATAAAAGAGCAAGAAAAGCAAACAAAGATTAATGTAGTCTTGCTGCAGAGCTTATCCGACATACAAAGACAATTGCAGCATGGACCTGACACCAGTCATGCAAACCAACGACATACAAAGAAAAGTCGAAGTCCCCCTGAGATACGAAATCATGGTCTCTTAAGTGGCCACACTAGGAAGATCACCTTGAGAAAGGTCCATCCTAGAGATAAGGGACAAGCGTCGAACGATTCCTATGGAAATGAAACTGGCGACTCGGAGGGATATTCTAGTAGCAGAACTAGTTCTTACTCCCAAAGAAAACGGAAGAAGTGAAATCATTCCAAAAATCATAATCTCGAAGTATTCAAGAAGGCCAAACCACTCTCTTTCGACGATGAAATAAAGAAGGGAGAGGAAGCAGAGGCTTGGCTGGTTGGATTAAAGAAGTATTTCAGAGTCCATGACTTCTCGGAAAACTTGAAGGCCTGAGTAGCCACTTTCAACCTGAATGGGAAGGCTTCCATTTGGTTGGAAGACATTAAGAATGTAAAAGGGATTCACGAAGAAGACCTATCTTGGGAATGGTTTGAGAAATACTTCAGGAAGAAGTATCTGTCGGAAAAGTATTTCGACGAAAAGACTAAAGAATTCTATGAACTCAAGCTGGGGCAACGCACCATAGAGGAATATGTCAGTAGATTCCTCGAGTTGCTGAGGCACGTACCCTATATAAAAGAAGAAAAGGAAAAGGTGCAACGATTCATCAACGGACTACCTAAGGACTATCAAAACATGATTGAGTTTGACGAGCCAAAGACCCTAGAAGACACTCTCCGAAAGGCAAGATATTGTTATGAACAAATTGGGCATTGGACAGAACCTCGTGAATGCTGGAAGCAGAAGAATAGTTCAGGATTCCAGAAAAAGGGGTTTAAATCCCCAAGATTTAAAAACTATAAAAAGGACTCAAGGATGAGCTTCCCAACCCGAAGTGTACACCAGCAGAATTTCCCCTCCCAGAGCGGAAATAAACCTTTTGGATCTACCCCAGGAAAGATTGATAACCCAAAGAAAGAACCCTTGAAATGTTGGGGTTGTGGAGAAGAACATCTACTGAGGGACTATCCAAACTGACAACAGAATAGTCGGAGAATTTACAACGTTCGAGAAGCTACCACCATCAATGACGTGGCCAGGAGTATGCCACAAATTTATGCAGCCATGGATAATAAACAAGTTGACCACCAAGCTTCAGTGGTGGAGATGGAAGGTATGATCACCAACCATCTAGTGTCTATTCTAATTGACCTTGGTTCAAATTTCAGTTATATATCTCCTAAGGCTATTGATAAGTGTAAATTACAGCCACATAAACACGCCAAGCCATGGTTGGTACAGTTAGCCACTGGCACCAAAAGAAAGGTAGCAGAGGTCATACCAGCTTGCCAATTCACTATGGGTGAATTCCCCACCCAAGCAACCCTTAACATACTACCCCTATGATTGTATGACCTGTTGATTGGTATGGACTGGCTAGCCACATATAAAGCCAGACTGGATTGTTACCATAAAACCTTAGAATGTGTAAGTGAAGAAGGAAGAAGGATAACCCTTCAAGGGATCCAAAAACCTGTCTCAGTGAGGCAAATATCAACCCTTCAAATGAGAAAGTATTGCAGGAAGGGATGTCCACTATATGCGATACAGGTGTTGGAATCAATTGAAGATGACAAACCAAGCCTTGAAGACCACCCCACACTAAGAGAATATAGAGATGTGTTTCCAAAAGAGGTACCGGGTCTACCTCCGAGAAGGGACATTGACTTATCGATAGAACTTGCACCAGGAGTAGTGCTAGTGTCTAGGAAACCCAACAGGATGACCACACCCAAGCTAGTTGAGCTTAAATTACAACTAAAAGAAATGATGGACAAAGGCTATATCCATCCCAACATGTCTCCATGGGGAGCACCAGTCTTGTTTGTGAAAAAGAAAGACGATACCCTCCGACTGTGCATAGATTATAGACAACTCAATAAGGTAACCATAAAGAACAAGTACCTGTTACCCCAGATTGATGACTTGTTCGATCAATTGGGAGGTGCTTCCATCTTCTCAAAGATTGACTTGAGAT
>ML804500.1:112408-123399 GCA_009831015.1 Picea engelmannii | reverse complement strand
AAAATCAAGTAGGATGACATATAAAATTTATTCAATTCTTTGAATCGTGACAACTAGGAACAAATTTCAATGGAAATTAGCTTCCCCCAATCGAAAATGAATTGTTCCTTGACTGTGAAGTACAAAATATAAATAATTATATAGGAAACGCTTGCCGTGGATGCCTGTCCCGTTATTCTTGTAAACAACCAAGCAATTTCCTGGAATGGATTTCTAAAGGAACTTACCTGCAACTTTGTGATATCTTCGGGAACTGTTGTCGGTCTTCTAGGAACTCGACTAAGATGTCCAACCCGTTATCATGTTTTTCTAGGAACTGCTTGCAGTCTTGTCCTCTGAAGGTCAATGTTGGCTTCGAAATTTTTAACATCTTGCGGAATACCAGAGGTGACAAAGAAATAGGAGAATGGTCGTGCAATGAAATAATTCTTTGCCTTGGAATATATTTTTCAATGCACCAAGAGACCACCTCCTTACAGTAAAAAACCTCAAGGATGCAGCTTGCACGAGTGATTCTAGAGGTCCAAATCACTTCGTTCTGGGCAGAACGAGATGTATAGTAGAAGTATGCCCTGGACCACTCGAAGTTCTGGTCCTGATGTCCGAAGATATTTACTGTATATTCATAAAAATGTTGTCGACCTGCTGCCATAAGTTTACAAGAACGTTTGTTTGCTCCAGACGATGAATGAAATGAAAAGTTGGAAGGGGTAATATAACATTGCGCAAATCTTGGTCCAAATGCGTGTGAATGGGAGATCTCCTCGAGAATTTCACTCATAAATGACAATTTCGATAGCTGTTGCATGATGCGCTGTTAACATTAAAGACTAGTAATTGCACACATATAAGTGTGAACATGGCAGATACAACAATGAGCGATTAACCATTGTAGATTTCTTGAACGGGCCAACACAACGATCCATGTTTGAGATGAACAATCGAAAGGGACAATATAACTCTCTGCAGATCTTGTTTTAATGTGTATTAATGGGAGATCTCCTTGAGAGTTTCGCTGATTAATGACAATGTTGACGGTTCCTGCATGGTGAGCTGTTAGCATGAAAGGTTTCTAATTGCATATTAAGAAAGAAGTACAGAGGTCGTGGGGACAGGAAAGAGCAGTTAAGGAGTGTCTAATTATGGAAAGCAGTCGGTCAGGCTTCAAAATAGTGTTACAAGCTACAACTGTTCGAGGTGAGGGCACGAGGTTTAAATTGTATGTCTCAGAAATGTTTGAGTGCAATACACGTAACACCGAAGAGGGTATGATAGGACAGTCCAGAGGGAAATTTGTATATCGCGAAAGTCCGGGTAATGTTTGCATGACACAAAACAATGGAGGTGCAAACGTGAGCCCGCTTATCTGGGAACCCGCAATCGAAAAAAGTGGCTTAAGTATGGAATAGAGAAACGGCTGGGAAGATTCATTTTTGCTAATATATTGAAACTTGTAATATATATCCCATAAACAGAAAATAAGAGAAGATAAATTTATTTAAATTTGACGAGTCGAGCTTTAATTAAATTTCACTGTCTCACCGACGCTTTTTCTTTTTAATGGATGTTAGTATGGATGTTGCATGATGAAATTTTGGCAGCAAACCTTGTTCGGGAACAGTAAACAGTGCCTAAGAATTGGAGATTTCGTGAACTTTCCAACCCGAGGAACCGCGATAGAGATTCCATGAAATGGGCAAGTATGGAAAGCCGTCGGACGGGCCTCAAAATCAGTTCGACAATGGTTCCCCAGGAGACGTGACTTCCCGAAGGTCAAATTGTATGTTTTGGGACTTGAATGCAAAATTGCTACCACAGAAGAGAGGATGGTCATTAATGACATGTTTAAAGTTCATGCACAACGAAGTTCTAGCATCAAAGCTTACCAATTGGATTTCCAAAGAGAAGTAGGAAGGTGGCGGGGACACGAAACAATAAGCAAGGACTGGCTAATTATCAAAAGCGGTTGGTGACGCTTTAAAATAGGGCTACGAGATACATCCAACAGAGGTGAGGGCCCGAGGGTCAAATTGTATCTGTCAGGAATGATGATGCTTTCCTGTGGACAAACTATATATCGCAAAACTTCGGGTACTGCTTGCTAGTCATGGAACATTGGAAACACAATCCTGAGCCCGCCAGTCTGGGAACCCACAATCGAAAAAATGTATGAGTATGAAACAAGGATACACAGTAAATGTACAATGTCATGGAAACACAACCAACTTGGGGCTAAGTATTGAAAGGAACGACGAACGACTGGGCTCGTGACGAGGCATTCCAGCGGAAAAATTGTATATTGCAGAACTTTGGGCACTGTTTGAGTTGCAGAATATTCCAAACACAATTTTGAGGTTGTCAATCCAGGAACCCACAATCAAAAAAGTTTTCAAGTATGGAATAGGGAAATGCTAGCCCAGACTTGTTTTCGCTAATATATTGATATTTTAACTGGAAAAGAATTGGATATTTCGTGAACCCGTCAACAGGAGGATCCAAAATAGGGTGACAAGGTCTCCCTAGAAGACGTGAGGCCCCGGCAGTAAAATTGCATCGCTCAGAACATTTGAATCCATAATCTGTAACACGGAAGAGGGGACGATGTCGGAATTTGGTAGTCAATTTGTATATCGCGGAGGGACTGATGGAAATTGTTTTGTACCAGTGTGTTTAGTTGTCACTAGTAAGAGCATAACTAATGTATATTAGGAAGGACAAGAAGTTAGTGGGGATGGAAGGCAACAAAAGATACTTTGAAACATTTGTGAACCGTGGTAGAGTGAAGCTTGCGAGTTCGAGGAGTCTGCGGTGGAATTGTAGATCACTTAAATTTTGAGTGCAATATGTATATCACGGAACAGGAACCAACATGGTTTGAAAGAACCAACCTGGCAACCACGACCATAAAATTGGCTAAGTATGGAAAGGAACAACGGTTGATCGGATTCGTCATGTGAGGATATAGATGGAGATGAAGATATGTCAGCCTGCCAACGCTGGAACCTGCGATCATAGAAAGGCGACTAAGTATATAGCCAGAAAGAGATAATACACGGGAAGAAGAAAGGGAAAAAGGGATAAGGAGTCCACGGTGGAATTGTAGATCATGGAAATTTTGAGTGCAATATGTATATCACAGAACAAGAAGCATCAGAGTTCGAAAGCGCCAACCCGAAATAGTGACTAAGAATTGAAGATTTCGTGAACCCATCAACACGAGGATCCAAACTAGGGTGACAAGGTCTCCCTAGAAGACGTGAGGCCATGACGGTCAAATTGTATCGCTCAAAACATTTGAATGCATAATCTGTAACACGGAAGAGAGGACGATGTCAGAATCCAGTAGTCAATTTTTATATTGCAGAGGGCTAGATGCCAACTGTTTCATACCAGTGTGTTCAGTTTTCACTAGTAAGAGCATAACTAATGTATATTAGGAAGGACAAGAAGTTAGTGGGGATGGAAGGTAGTGACAGATACTTTGAAACATTTTTGAACCATGGTAGAGTGAATCCTGGGAGTTCGAGGAGTCCGCGGTGGAATTGTATATCACATAAGTTTTGAGTGCAATATGTATATCACAGAACAAGAAGCAACAGAGTTCGAAAGCGCCAACCCGACAACCGTGGCCATAAAATTGGCTAAGTATGGAAATGAACAACGGTCGATCGGATTCGTCATGCAAGGATATAGATGGAGATGAAGATATGTCAGTTCGCAAATGCTGGAACCTGCGATCATAGAAAGGCCACTAAGTATATAACCAAAAAGTGATAATAGACGAGAAGAAGAAAAGGGAAAAAGGGCTAAGGAGTCCACGGTGGAATTGTAGATCATGAAAATTTTGAGTGCAAGATGTATATCACAGAACAAGAAGCAGCAAAGTTCGAAAGCGCCAACCTAAAACAATGACTAATAATTGGAGATTTCGTGAACCTATCAACACGAGGATTCAAAATAGGGTGACAAGGTCTCCCTAGAAGATGTGAGGCCCTGACAGTCAAATTGTATCGCTCAGAACATTTGAATGCATAATCTGTAACATGGAAGAGGGGACGATGTCAGAATCTGGTAGTCAATTTGTATATCGAGGAGGGATAGATTCCAACTGTTTCCTACCAATGTGTTCAGTTGTCACTAGTATCAGCATAACTAATGTATATTAGGAGGAAGATGAAGTTAGTGGGGATGGAAGGCAACGGAAAATACTTTGAAACATTTGTGAAACGTGGTAGAGTGAAGCTTGCGAGTTTGAGGAATCCGTGGTGGAATTGTAGATCACGTAAGTTTTGAGTGCAAGATGTATATCACAGAACAAGAAGCAGTAGAGTTCGAAAGCGCCAACCCGACAACCGTGGCCATAAAATTGGCTAAGTATGGAAAGGAAAAATCGTCAGTCAGATTCTTCATGCGAGGATATAAATGGAGATGAAGATATGTCAGCCCACCAACGTTGGAACCCACGATCATAGAAAGGCGACTGAGTATATAACCAAAAAACGATAATACACGAGAAGAAGAAAAGGGAAAAAGGCCTAAGGAGTTCGCGGTGGAATTGTAGATCACATAAATTTTGAGTGCAAGATGTATACCACGAAACAAGAAGCAACAGAGTTTGAAAGCGCCAACCCGACAACCGCGGGAAAAAAAATGGCTAAGTATGGAAAGGAACAATGGTCGGTCAGATTCGTCATGTGAGGATATAAATGGAATTGAAGATATGTCAGCCCGCCAACGCTGGAACCCGCGATCATAGAAAGACGACTAAGTATATAACTAGAAAACGATAATACACGGGAAGAAGACAAGGGAAAAAGGGATAAGTATATCACAGAAGAACATCTACTATTCGTTTATTAATGCCAATCCTTTCGAACCCCTGGTGAGTTCTCACTAGTAAAAGCATAAATTGCAGATCACAGAAGTTCTTTGGGTGCAATATGTATATGAAAGATAGGGGACATCAGTGCTGGATACTGCAAACCTGGGACCCAGTGATCAGATAATTGGCTAAGTATTGAAAGGAACTGCGGTCGATCGGGCTCATGGTGTGAAGATATAATTAAAGAGTTGCCAATTTGTGAATACAGGAGGCCGTGATCATATAGATGCAACTAAATATAGAACCATAAAGGGATAATAGAGGGGGAGAAAAGAGGAAAAATTAAGAGAAAGTATTTATATTTATTCCAATAGTTTTCATATTAATATATATTAATAGATTATTTCTGGTCCAAATGCAGATCATCTTCCAATTTGTAGGATCCTGTTCAGTTCACAGAATTCGTTGAAATCCATAAGAAACATCTATTGTTCGGTTATTAATGCCAATCCTTTCGAATCCCTAGTAAGTTCTCACTAGTAAAAACATAAATTGTAGATCACAAAAGTTCTTTGGGTGCATGATGTATATGACGAAACATGGGACATAAGTGTTAGACACTGTAAACTTGGGACCCGGTGATCAGATAATTGGCTAAGTATTGAAAGGGACCACGGTTGGTCGGGCTCATGGTGTGAAGATATAGATAAAGAGTTTCCAATTTTCGAATCCATGAGGCCGTGATCATATAGATGCGACTAAATATAGAACCACAAAGGGATAATAGAGGGGGAAAAAAGAGGAAAAATTAAGAGTTTTGATACAATTTTGAGGTCATCAATCCGAGAACCCGCAATCGAAAAAGTGTCCAAGTATGGAATAGGGAAACGCTGGTCGGGACTTGTTTTCGCTAATATATTGAAATTTGTAATAGCTTTGCCATTACCTGGAAAGATCTTCTTTGCATGTTTCAGAACAAGTTCTGCATGGATGGTTGGTTCTCGAGACTTTTTCTTATTAATGACAATCTTTATGGTTGTTGCATGTTGTCATTTTAGTATTAAAATTTTTGTGTTGCATATCTGGAAAGAAGTACGAGGATGGGAAGAATAGGAAACAATGAATAGGAGTTGGAGCTTTCGTGAACCTTCCAACACAAGGATCTAAAATAGGGTGACGAGGTCTCCCCAAAAGATGTGAGGCCTTGACGACCAAATTGTATAGCTCGGAACATTTGAATGCATAATCTATAACACGGAAGAGGAGACAATGTCAGAGTGCGGTAGTCAATTTGTATATGGCGGAGGACCATGTGCCAATTATTTCGTACCATTGTGTTCAATTGTCACTAGTAAGAGCATAGTTAATGTATATTAGGAAGGACATGAAGTTAGTGGGGATGTAAGGAAACGACATATACTTTGAGCGAAGTTAATGTATACGAGGAGACCGTAATGGAATTGTAGATCATAGAAGTTTTGAGTGCAAGATGTATATCATGGAACAATAAGCAGTTGAGTTCGTAAGCGCCAACCCAACAACCATGACCATAAAATTGTCTAAGTATGGAAAGGAACAACGGTCGGTCAGATTCGTCATGTGAGGATATAGATGGAGACGAAGATATGTCAGTCTTCCAACCCTGGAACTGTATATCATAGATAGGCGACTAAGTATATAACCAGAAAGCGATAATGAACGGGAAGAAGAAAAGGCGAGTTCGTATGCGCCAACCTGACAACTGCGACCATAAAATTGACTAAGTATGGAAAGGAACAACGGTCAGTTGGATTCGTCATGTGAGGATATAGATGGAGATGAAGATATTTCAGCCCGCCAACCCTGCAATTTGCTATCATAGAAAGGTGACTAAGTATATAACTAAAAAACAATAATGGATGGGAAGAAGAAAAGGGGAAAAGGGCTAAGTATTTGACAGTAGAAAAACCATTTTTTGTTTATTAATGCCAATGTTTTCGAACCCCTGCTGGGTTCTCACTAGTAAAAGCATAAATTGCAAATCACGAAATTTCTTTGGTTGCAAGATGTATATGACGAAACAAGGGACATAGGTGTTGGATACCACGAACCCGGAACCTGGTGGCCAGATAATTGGCTAAGTACTGGCTAAGAGAAAGTTTTGATATTTATTTCAATAGTATTCATATTAATATATATGAATAGATTATTTCTGTTTCAAATGCAAATCATCACCCAATTTGCAGGATGTTGTTTGGTTCGCAAACTTCATTGAAACCACAAAAGTTTTGAGTGCAAGATGTATATAACGCAACAAGAAGCAACAGAGTTACAAAGCGCCAACCCGACAACCGTGACCATAAAATTGGCTAAGTATGGAAAGGAACAATGGTCGGTCGAATTCGTCATGTGAATATATAGATGGAGATGAAGACATGTCAGACCGCCAACCCTTGAACCCACGAACATAGAAAGGTGACTAAGTATATAACCAGAAAGAAACCATAGACGGGAAGAAGAAAAGGGGAAAAGGGCTAAGTATCTCACAAAAGAAAATCTACGGTTCCTTTATTAATGCCAATCTTTCCGAACCCTTGGTGAGTTCTCACTAGTTAAAGAATAAATTGCAGATCACAGAAGTTCTTTGGGTGCAAGATGTATATGATGGAACATGGGACATAGGTGTTGGATACCGCAAACCCAGGACCCGGTAGCCAGATAATTGGCTAAGTTTTGGCCAAGATAATTTTTTTATATTTATTCCAATAGTACTCATATTAGTATATATGCACAAATATTATCAAATATAAGAAGCTGCAATATATGCAAGATATTGAACAGGAACATGATGTCAATACTTGAGTTGCCTTGTTGTAATAGTCATTAATTCATTGTATTTACGTAAGTATAGGGCCGACACCACATAAGTATGGACTATGACAAATTGTTCTTCCATGTAAAATGTAAGGAACGAACATAGTAGCCTTTATTTAAATTGAAGTACTGGGCAACATAAAGAAAAGATTGTCGTCCATGTTTAACGACACACAGAAAAAGGTACAAAATAAAACGAAAATCAATACAAGAGATTGGAAAACACCATAAAAAAATAAAATCGCAAATATTCTATATTCAAATAAGATGGATTACAAAATGCAGCTGATATTATTTGCCACAATCACTGCGATTTGGCCTTCCATCGACCAATAAAAAATATGTACAATAATGAATCTTGTTGATAGTCTTCTTGAAGATCAAATGATTGATTCGTAAAAAATGAGTTGAATATCAATTTTGAGTCTTGGACTTAATTCGTGCTGCCGACTAGATCTATCCTAGTTTTTTTAATAACTTGTCTCTTCTAGATATGGCATGCTTGCATTGGTTGGTTATTCAACATTCCATTCTTTGTTAAGTATTAATTTCCCTCTGTCGTCGAAAACTTGGGGTTTAAGGTGCCTTCCTTGTAATGTTCCTGACCATTGACATCCGAGACAACTTAGAAATGAGATTCAAGTCCAATTCAAAGTCGAGGGAGTCATTTTATGTGACACCATTTATGGGGGAAACAAATCCTGTTGGGCAACAAAAGCCGAGACAGGAAAAAAATTCAAGTATGTTGTGACTACTATTCTCCTTGTATTCGATCATCTGTTTGGTTGAAAATCCTGCCTGAAGATTTGTATGTTGAAATTCTTTGTTTTATTACAGTAAATTGGAAGGAACATCCAAGCCAGTTGCAAAATGTTCTTCTGTTGAAGTACATGACTTCTTTTGATAGCACAGGTCTGACAAGTGTATTAAATATTGCAGATCGCATCAGAATATATCTTTCGTCGTAGGGGTGGAAGACATGGCATCCCACAAAAAGGTCTGGAATGTTCGAAAGTGACGCCAAATATTACTCCATGCCCGAATACACTCAGTAAGAAATTATAAAATTGGATACCAACCAACGTGAGAAACTGTATGGGCGTTTGAATCAATATCCTGAAATTACATAACATTTTATGCCAAAGTTGTAACTGAATTGACAAACAACTAGTTTCTATGTCAAATAGTGTTGAGTGACCTCTGGATGCAGCAAGAGACATGACATACAATCAAATTTCAATCCAGGTACTTTCACCTTCAGGCATCCACATAGGCGGTGACCCCAGGCTCCAGATAGCTTTGGCCTCAGACATTGACATTGGAGGTGGCAATGAGAACAATGCTACTAACTGCACTGCGACAATGCGGTGAACAAGCAAGGCTATCGTTGTCAAAGTACTTAAACTGCAGAATTGTCAGACCTGCAAAGAACATCGAATTTAGTGTTTCTTTGTCACGAAATCTACAATGTTGGTTTGAGTCCACAAATCTTTGGACGTTGGGTGTCCTGTGCGATAATGACCTTGACATTAGGCACATGCCAGACATCTATTATCTGACATTGCAGTGTTAATACAATTGCCATAGTGGACGACAACTCAATTGCATTGGAACAAACAATATTAATTTTGTGATTACTTAACATCCTTGACGGACGTTAACCCCAAAAAACACCTAAATCTTTTCGAACATGCGTCTGTTCAAAGATATTCATTGTTCTATATTAAAAAAAATAAAAAAATTGTATGGTTTGGATTTTTTTATTTTTAATTATCAAATATCTCATAAACTGTAATAGAAGAAATGCATTTTCCCCATCCAACGCAAGGGAAACATCAGGAAGATTGACATTAGGTTGAAACAGATATGGAAACACACCACTACATTAAGGTCTCTTCTAAAGAATGAAATAAGACGATTACATGAAGGTGGTAGTAAAAGGTAATTTTTAGAAACCAAATCATTACCTGAACATGTGAAACCTCTTGCAGAAGGTGGTAGTATAAAGTAATCCTCAGAAAATGTTGCAAAGTCCATAATCCAGTTATATGCGTAGGAGTAGTAAAATAAAAAAATGTGGAGTAGCGATAGACAATTGATTGTATGTGGAGTCTGTAACTACATCCAGAGGACAGTGAACAAACTTTGACAAAGAACATGGCTTTTTGTCAAGTTTGTTACCACACCCACCCATAAGTAGCTCAACCAAATTTGAAATATAAACTTTTGTAATTTTAGTATGTCGTTTTATCCACCCATACAATTTCTCTTACCTGCTTTTGGGTACATTCGCGAATGGAGTAATATTTCACGTCATTTCTTGATCAGGGTATCAAATTTTGATCAATTTTCAAAGTGCTCGGAATGCGACAAAAATAGTGCCATTACGTCCGTCTCGTCTTCCTGATTTCGGCGGTATATTTACTTTGTCAAACGGAGTCCGTATGGAGAAGATATCGCGATCTGTTCGTCAAGCCAAACAGGCAAAAAAGTTTGATGCTGACTGTACCTGTTCGTACAGTCCGTACGGTCTGACTTGGCAGGGCCGTACAGACCGTACGGTGGTGACATGACAGATGCTGATTGGTCGATTGTTGGCGATTCGGGTGTTGACACGTGTCCTTGGGTGGCCAATAATAGGAGGACACGTGGCCCAATCCAAGGGCACCACGTGTCACTCACTGGTTGGCTAAGAAGTTTATGTAAAATACATTGGAGGCCGTGGGGTTCGACCCCCGGACCTCCCCCCATTGTAACGCTTTCACATAATAGTCCTACCACTACACCGCCGCATGATTCTTGTTATATGTATGAATCTTAATACATTTGAATTCATATATTAGTGTATGTGGCGGGGGGTCGGGCCCCGACCCGTGGTCGTTTGAACCATTTGTATGTGACCGTAACCCATATCATATAACTGTGTATTGTAATGTTTGCACGAAGGTTTGAACATAGCCCACGGTTTATATTGCGCCATATGACCCTAACTGAAGTGCGCGGGAGTGGTTATACTGGTTTTGTAATGGTTAAACACTTTTGTTTTTAGCCCGAGGTCGTATGACCCATGTGCCCGAGTGATTGATGGTTGGGGGCTGGAGGCACCTTAACCGTTCTACGGTTTGCATCGTTGGCGCGGTTTCCCCTGATGCTGGGTTTTTGCGCTTAAATGAGCGTGTGAGCCAGGTTCATTCAAGAAGGGTGCGTTTTGTAGATGCAGAGACAACAAGTTTGAAGGAGGGACTTCCAGGAGGCATAACTTCTTCATTTTTTGACCGATTGAGGTGCCGAAAGAGCCCAGACAGGGGTTTTGGGA
>ML804500.1:53222-95531 GCA_009831015.1 Picea engelmannii | reverse complement strand
CAGCTTTAGCTCCTAATGGCGACAAAGAAGCAAAATATAAAAATAAGAAGACTGACATACATTGCAACTTTTGTGATAAATATGGTCATGATGAGTCCAAATGTTTCAAGAAGATGGCAGCTTTAGAAGCAACGATGAAGAAGCACAAAATCAATATTGATTCTACTTCTTCTTCTTCTTCTCATGGACACGCACTTTCCGCTTTTGGTTTCTACTTCAACTCAACTTCTACTTCTTCTTTTGATGAGTGGCTTATTGATTCATGAGCATATTATCATATCACTAAGGATAAAGACATATTTTTTTTCTCTAAATGAATGTAACACCAAGAAAATATTTGTTGGTGATGATAGATCTCTTAGTGTTGTAGGATCTGGAACAATTCAAGTAGATAATGGTCAATTCAATGATGTATTATGTGTTCCAAGTCTTTCTTGTAACCTTCTATTAGTCTGTCAAATCACTCATTCAGGTGAAGGTAAAACCGTAGAGTTTTCACCTCACCAAGTTGTAATCAAGGATCTAAAATATCCTAAGCATGTTCTTGCAACTAGAATTGTTGATGATATTACCAGGTTGTACAAGTTTGACAAATTTGGGTCATCATCTTTTTCATCAGTTTTTTTTACTCATAGCAATGACTTGAGCAAACTTTGGCATGAGCAGTTTGGTCATCTAAAATATCGCTCATTGCAACAACTATGTAATCAACATATGGTGACTGGTCTTCCTCTTGTTTCATGCAGAGATGGTGTTTGTGCCGGTTGTGTTCTCGACAAACATCATCGGGACAATTTTGACAAACGTGCCTCTTGGCACACCTCAGGCCCTTTGCATCTTGTTCACAGTAATTTGTGTGGTCCATTTTCTTCTCCTTCCTTTTTTGGGTGCAAGTATTTATTAACTTTCATTGATGATTTTTCTAGATGTACTGGAGTTTACTTCTTAAAACTTAAGAGTGAAGTTTTTGACAAGTTTTTGGCCTACAAGGCCCTTGCAGAAAAACAATTTGGACATCCAATTCAAAAGTTAAGAACAAATAATGGAGGTGAATATGTGAACAATAATTTTACAAGTTACTTCACTACACAGGGCATCCAAATTCTACACACTGTTCCATATACACCACAACAAAATGGTGTTGTTGAGAGAAAGAACTGCACATTAAAAGAAATGGCTAATTGTATGATCCAATCTAAGGGATTAAGTCTAAAGTATAGGGTGGAAGCAATCAATTGTGAAAATTACATAGTCAATTGCACTCCCACAAAGGATCTTAAAAATATAACACCAGAAGAATCTTGGACTAAAATTAAACTATATGTAAGTCACTTCTGTGTATTTGGGAGTATAGCATAGGCTCACATTCCTGATGAGAAAATGAAAGCATTGCAGCCTAAAAGTGAGAAGTGTATATTTGGTTATAGACTTCTTCAACCACATTGTAATGAAATTATTATGAGAAGAGATGTTAAATTTGATGAAAATCTCTTAGCCTGCAAGTCTAATTCATAGATTGTGCCTTCTTCGGCCTGCGAGCCATCTTTGACGTTTGTGCCTTCTTCTATTCCTATTCTAGTTTCTTCTTCAGATGATGACAACAAGGATGAAAATCCACCTTTGCCTGCTCACCTTCCTCTAGATGAGTCCTTTGAACCTAAACCAACACTAGTTTCACAGCTTCCTAGATGGGTCCATTCAACACGAGAAGCAGTTGGTGGTCTTGTCGGTGATCCTTCAGATCATCGTCGAACACATTCACAGTTCCAACAAGCCTCTTCTCTTTTGGCTCAAGTTTTAGAGACTCATGATCCAGAGACATTTGCAGAAGCTTCAGGTCATCCAGATTGGAATACAACAATGAATGAAGAGTATCATTCTTTAATGGAAAACGATACTTGGGATCTTGTACCTCTTCCAAAAGGAAGAAAACTTGTCATATGTAAATGGGTCTACAGAACTAAGTATGCATCAGATGGAAGTGTTGAAAGACACAAGGCTCGGTTAGTTGCCAAAGGATTTTCCCAAGTTGAAGGAATTGACTATAATGAAACCTTTGCCTCTTTAGCCAAAATGAAATCCATCTGCCTTGTTCTTTCCCTTGCCGCCTCACATAAATGGGAGGTCCATCAGATGGATGTCAAATCTTCCTTCTTGCATGGAGATTTGCAAGAATAAATCTACACGGAACAACCTCCTAGATATGTCCATAATGACTCTAGACTTGTTTTTCGCCTTAAGAAATCTCATTATGGTCTTAAGCAAGCTCCCCGAGCTTGGTATGCAAAAATGGACAAATTTCTTATTGACACTGGATTCTCTAGATGCCATTATGATCCTAATGTCTACACCAAGAAAGTAGGAAGCCATCTCATAATCCTTGTCCTTTATGTTGATGACCTTATCCTTACTAGTAGTGACTCAAAACTTTTAAACCATGTGAAAACTAGCCTTAAGAAGAAATTTGAAATGACAAACTTAGGATTTTTGCACTATTTCCTTAGCCTCCAAGTTTTGCAAACGAATGACAGAATTTTTCTTTCCCATTCTAAGAATGCTTGTGACCTTCTTCTTCGCTTTCACATGGATGATTGTAAACCAACCCCTTCTCCCTTCCAGTTTGGAGTCAAGCTTACTGCCACATGTACTTCTCCTGAAGTTGATGCCACCCTGTACCATCATTTAGTTGGTAGCCTCTTATACTTGACTCATACCCGTCCTGATATTTCCTTTGTTGTTGGTCTTGTTTCCCACTATATGTAAACAGCCCATGAAATCCATTAGAAAGAAGCTAAAAGGATACTTCGCTATGTCCGTGGTACAATTCAGTTTGAGATACATTATATTTCAGGGGGGACTCCTTTATTGGTTGGTTTCACTGATTCAGATTGGGCCAGAGACCTTGATGATCAGAAGTCTACTGCAGGTTATATTTTCAGCCTTGGTTCAGGACCTGTCACTTGGGCTTGTAAGAAACAACAGGCTATTGCACTTTCTCCAGCAGATGTAGAGTATCGAGTAGCAGTAAATGCAAGTTAGGAAGCCTTGTGTCTTCGACATATCCTTTCAGAGTTTGGATTCGAGCAGTAGCATCCGACCATCCTTTGGTGCGAAAATCAGAGTGCCATCAAGCTCACCAAAGACCCATTTCAACATCAGTGCAACAAGCACATCGAACTACACATGCATTTCATTAGAAAGCTCATTAATGATCAATTTATTGAAGTGCTCTTTTTCCCTATAGAAGATCAAGTTGCAGACATTTTCACAAAATCTCTTACAGAAGCAAATTTTTCCAAACTTCGATCTATGTTAGGAGTTCAGGTAGTTGTCATTAAGGGGGATAGGCTCTAATTCCTCCTTTCTTCTCCTATTATGTCAACATTGTAAACCCTTCAATCCTATCCCAATTTATTCTTAAGGACGGATGTTAGGATATTTAGACACTTAGGAGTTAGTTAAGATCTACTTGGTCTAATGTGTCGTTAGGTAAAAGTGTGTTTCTTTAGTATGCATTCGTATGCATTTGTAGTTAGGAAATCCGACAGCCACGATATGTTCCAGACATAGAGTGATCTGACGGTTCATACTGTCCTCGATATTAATGACCATTGATCTGTGGCTTAACACTCGATTGGTCCATGATCTCTATTTAAAGAGAATGGAGGGTCATTTGCCGATGATCGATTGTGAGAAACTCTCTTGTAAAATCTCTCTGTAATCTTTTTCTTTTGCATTAATAAACTGCTCCAAGTGGCCGCGTTGGCTGGGGCCGTGGATGTTTCCCCGTAGGGGTTTTACCATGTGAAAACATCGGTGTGTTGATATTTGATATGGTTATGTGAGTGGTTATTGAAGGTGTTCGTCCTCTGTTGGAATACCTATGTTGTCGAACATTATGCTGAAGAGAAATCGATTAAATCAGAGAAGGAAACTCATGGACATGCACAAAGAAACAATTTGTTCAGAACCACATGCAAATCAAAGGGAAAGGTATGCAAGATAGTCATTGATAGTGAAAATACTGATAATTAGGTCTCTACAGAAATGGTGGAGAAATTAAGGCTACAAAAGGTGCCACATCCTACTCCATATAGGGTGTCTTGGTTGCAAAAGGGCCATCAAATTTTGGTAAGTGAACAATAAAAAGTATAATTTCAAATTGGTAGTTATAAGAATGAAATTTTGTGTGATGTTATGCCCATGGATGTTTTCCATGTCTTGTTGGGAAGACCTTGGAAATATGACAAGAAATAAATACATGATGGGAGAAAGAACACATACACCCCTGAAAAGAATGGACAGAAGCGTGTACTACTAGCACTGAAAGATGAAGGAGCTAAAGAGGAATATGGTCCAAGTGTATTGCTCATGAGTGGAAGGGAACTCTTGCAGGAAGTCAAAAAGGAAGAAGAGATATAGTTTGAGTAATTCTCACTGGCACTACTATAAATGATCTACCTGTTGAAGTACATACAGTGTTAGATGAGTTTGATGACATAGTAATTGATGAATTGCCAAACACTTTACCTCTTATCAGAAGTATAAGTCATCATATTGATCTGATTTCATGAGCTAGTTTGCCAAATAAAGTTGCATACAGGTTGTCACCAAAAGAAAATGAAGAAATCAGAATACAAGTTCAAGAGTTGTTAGACAAAGGGTTGACCAGAGAGAGTTTGATTCCTTGTGCAGTTCCCACGTTGTTGATCCCAAAGAAGGATGGTGGTTGGAGGATGTGTACAGACTCCAGGGAAATAAAAAATATAACAATCAGGTATAGATTTCGCTTACCTAGAATGGATGGTTTGATGGATTGTTTAAGTGGAGAAAATTATTTTTCCAAGATATATTTGAAGAGTGGCTATCACCAGATAAGGATGAGAGAAGGATATGAGTGGAAGACAACCTTCAAGACAAATGAGGGGTTGTACGAATGGATTGTCATGCCTTTTGTCTTGACAAATGCTCCGAGCACATTCATGAGATTAATGAATGAGGTACTCAAATACTTCATTGGTAAGTTTGTGATTGTTTATCTGGATGATATCCTTGTTTACAGTAGGACTAGAGAAGAGCATTTGAGGTGTTTGGAATTGGTTTTGAAAAGGTTTCAATAGGAGAAAATTTTAATAAACCTGAAGAAGTGTTCCTTCATGAAGACATAATTAATGTACTTGGGAATGGTGATTTATCAAGAAAGATTGAATATGGATCCAGAGAAGGTAAGAGCTATAAGGGAGTGGCCTTCTCCAAAATCTATTTATGAGGTAAGAAGATTTCATGGGTTGGCAAGTTTCTATAGGAAATTTATCATAAATTTTAGTAGCATTTGTGCTCCTATAGTGGATACTATAAGGAAGGAACATCAATATTTTAATTGGACAAAGGAAGATGAAAAGGGATTCAGATTGTTAAAGGAGAAGATTAAAAAGAAACCTATTCTAGTTTTACCAGATTTTCAAAGACCTTTTCAAGTTAGATGTGATGCAAGTGGGGTAGCAATTGGTGTTTTCCTAATCCAAGAAGATAAATCGGTCGTTTATTTCAGTGAGAAGTTGAATGATGCCAAGAAGAAATATTCAACTTATGACAAAGAATTTTATGCGGTGATACATGCTTTGAAGAAATAGAGGCATTACCTTATGCCTAGGGAATTCATCTTGTATATTGACAACCATGTTTTGCAGTTCATATCCAAGCAGAAGAAATTGAATCAAAATCATGCCAAATGGGTAGAATTCATGCATAATTTCACTTTTGTTATTAAACATATTAGTGGAAATGCTAACAAGGTTGCAGATGCTCTTAGTAGGAGGTGTTTAATTTTGCAGGAATTTCATGTAAGCACATTGGGATTTGGACATATCAAATAAATGTACAGAGGAGACTCAGAATTTAAAGCAACTTATTAGTCATGTGAAAATCCTGTGATGGGAGATAGGAGTCCATGGTTAGAATACATAATACAAGAGGGATTGTTGTTCAAAGGATGTCAATTGTGTATTTCGAGGTGTTCAATGAGGGGTAACCTACTAAAGGAAAAACATAATGGGGGACTAACTGGTCATTGTGGTCATGACAAGACGTTTTCTCAATTGAATTCTTCTTATTTTTGGCCAGGTATGAGGTATGATGTACAGAGGTTTGTCAATAGATTCAAAAATAAGGGAAGTAGTAGAATGTTGGATTGTATCAACCATTACCTATACCAGACAAACCATGGGATGCCATAAGTATGGAATTTTTTTTAGGTTTTCCTAGAGAATAAAGAGGAAGTGATTCAATATTTATAGTTGTTGATAGGTTTTATAAGATGGAACACTTTATACCTTGTTATAAAACCGGTGATGCAACACACATATAGTTTTAGAGAATTTGTTCTTTAAGGATATTGTGAGGTTGCATGGATTATCCAGAAGTATAGTTTCAGAAAAGGACAAGAAATTCATTGGAAATTTCTAGAGAAACTTATGGAGGAAGCTTGGCACAACCTTATTATTTAGTTCAACATATCACCCTTAGACTGATGGACAAACTGAAGTAGTGAAAAGAAGTTTGGGTAATTTGCTAAGAATTTTAGTTCACGAGCATAAAAACCAATGGGATCAAGTTTTTCCACAAGCCGAGTTTGCTTATAATGACTCACCCAATAGGATTACATGTAACAATCCATTTAAAATAGTGTATGGAATGCACCCAAGAGGTATTTCTAAGCTTAGATATTTGGGTGAGGTAGAAGAAAGAAGTGCAAATGATGAATATTTTGCGGAAGACATGCAAAGATTGCTTGAACTAGTCAAGGAACAACTATA
Organism: Picea engelmannii; assembly: GCA_009831015.1. Lineage (NCBI taxonomy): Eukaryota > Viridiplantae > Streptophyta > Pinopsida > Pinales > Pinaceae > Picea > Picea engelmannii. The sequence goes on along the minus strand of ML804500.1, from coordinate 88,716 downwards.
AGGCATCAGTCAAAGATACAAGCAGAGGGCAGACCAAAAAAGAAGGGAAGTTGATGATGATATTGGAGACCAAGTATTGGCACACCTAAGGAAGGAGATATTCCCAAGGGGAGAATATAACAAGTTGAAGTTAAAGAAAATGGGACCCTGTAAGATCTTAAGGAAGTTTTCAAGTAATGCTTATGAAATAGAGTTACCACCAGATATTGGAATATCTCCAATATTCAATGTTGCAGATCTGTATCCTTACAGAGAATCTAGAGTAGAATATGGAGATGACATGACATTTTTCAATGGATGAAGCAACTTCCTATAACAAATAAGTTGCAGTTGGAAAGAATTCTTGACCAGAAGATTGCTAAGAAGACTAGAATAAAGGAGTATTATGAATATTTGGTCAAGTGGAAAGACCTTCCTGATGAAGATGCAACTCTGATGAATGTTGCATAAATATAGAATCATGTCAGGAATCTTGAAGACCTCATGAACATGAGTTCATGAACAATTATGTTCCAAGGGAGTCTGATGTAGGAGCATCAAATGAAATCTTGAATTTTGACCCCAAGAGGGTGAAAACATTTACTAAAGGGTGTTGGTTCCCTTAATTTTAAATTTTCATTGTAATATATAGGTCGAGAGACCTATAGAAGATGTTTAGATTGAATTTGTTGTATAAGGTGTAATTATGTTGCTAATTTTTAGAACACAGTGAGTAATTTAAGGGTTTGTTGAGATTTGTCTAGGGTGTAGTTGTTATATTCGTATGAGGCTCATTCGAGCGAGGTCAATGTGTAATGTGTGAGGTCATAGAGGTTGGAGAGTGTGAGGTTGCGTGTGTGTATTTATTTCAGAGAAATCTAAGACAGTTCATCATGAGTTCTGGTATTGAATTAATAAATCTAGGGTTTGAGTTCATCTATGGTGTTATGTGTCTCTTAGTTCAATTATGATTTCAATCCCCTTCTCCAACAATCAATTGAAGGAATCTATAACTTATATTTTCCATTTGATAATGAGATTTCATAGTAACTTGTATGCTACAGGTTTGACAACCCTCAACCATTAGATCTGGAGTGAAGGTGTTTTGGTTGTTGGATTGTATATAATAGAGGATTTAATCTCGATCGTTAGATCCAAACCAGAGAAGAAATCAAAATTTCAAATCATGCTCCAACAACTACAGGAAAATTATCGAGGTTGATCTATGATTGTTGATCATATTTATATCAATGATCCTCATTCGTCATCGACCAGGTGGACTGTTGGATTACTGAGAGGGGGGGTGAATCAGTAATAGAGCAATTTAATCCTTTTTAACCATATAATCCAAGTGTTATACCAATGTAGCATTATAATCCAATAAATGCAGATTAAATAAGAAATGAACAAATGAACAATCATACACATACACAGTACACCAGTGTTTTACGTGGAAACCCAAAGCAGGAGAAAACCACAAAATGTTTTTTCTTGTATGTCTTGAAGAATTACATTCATTGGAAGCACCAACTTCCTTTGTTTTTTAGTTGCAACTGGAAGGAGACTCCACCCCCGTTGTTTCTCAGGATATAACCCGAGGGAAGCTCCAAATACCCTATTCTCTGGCTACAACCAAAAGGAGGCTACAACCCCCTATGTTCTCAGTCTACAACTAGAAGGTGGCTACAACCACATGTCCTTGCCCCGTCCAACCGCCCTGAAGTAAAAGTATAATGATGGAACCACTGTTACACTATCACTGTGATATATACCACTATAAAACTGTACCAATAAACCTAAACAATGCATCAACCTGTACCTCAACCTGTAATCAACATGTACCATAAACAAGTGCATCAACCATGCACCAACCTGTACCAAACAACCTGTAATCAACCTGTACGATAAACAAGTGAATCCAACTATGTACCAAGTATGTACCAATAATGTGTCAACTACTCATCAGCTATGACTCATAAATATGTACTAACATCATCAACTATACACCTCATGTATGTTCCAACTCATCAACTATTTGTTTCAACCATGTACCTAACATGTATCTCAACCAAAAGCCCTCATCAATTTCATCATCCAAATATGATTTGTAAATCTGTAATAGACCTGGTGTATATGATCACATACCTACAAACCTTCCTTAAATTTCACAACAAGAGACTACCATTTTCATCAAACGTTTCTTTAGTCTCACATGACTAGTTTGGGATTAGTCAACAACCCTAACTTGAAATAATCATAACTATGTACTTGTAATGAATAAAGATCTGAAAAATAGTACAAAATGTTATTCAGTTTGTTTTGTGCAATTCCTCTAGGTGTCACTACTTGGAACCTCTCATAAAAGGATTTATAGCAAAAATGACATACCTTGCTGAATTCTGGCTTATTCTAGAGAGCGGCCTTGTAGAGCATGCCCCACACAGAATATTTGTTGAATAGATATGAAAATGTTACAAATAATACTAAAGAATGTAATCTAACCAACACATTTTGTCTTACTAAATTTGGATTTGTTATGAAGAAGCTATGACATTTTTACCCGAAACACCTTTTTTAGACTAGTTTCAGGACTAGCCACAAACCCTATTTTCCACGGAGTGTAACTCCAAAAATACAACGACCCACAGATGAAATTTTTACCACAGATAATTGGATATGTTTCTTCAATGGTCTATCATTTTCATGGTCTGAATAATTCTAAATTTTTTTTTATTGTGAAAATGTTGAGATGACCTATAAATAACATACCTTAGAAAGCATCATCAAAATAATTTATCCTCCCTTGAATTCCAACCTTCTTTTCTTCACCTTGCCTCTGAAATTTGGCTTAGATATCCTTTGGTTACCTCAGAACCTATATATATTCAATATTCTCAAGTGTGATATAAAATTAAAGAGCCTTGCCTCTTATTTATACTCTCCAAGTAGCTTCCTTAGAAGCGTCTTCTAGGTCACTTTGCCCACTTTCGTCATTTTAGGGTTAACCCACTTCTAATTTCTCCATTAAATTTATTATTTAAATAATTTATTGGTTATTCACTTTGAATTATAGTACAAACATCACTTCACTTTATTTTTTACCTTCTAAAATCTCTTAAACCACTTTGACTACTTTGACCTTTTGGGGCTTCCAGATGACATATGAGGGTCCTCCAACTTCGTAAGGCCATAACTCTCAAACCGTGAGGAGTTATGTGACATTCCACATACCACCATAAATGGAATGAAATGTACTATCCATATAGAATATTATTACCTTAAAATATATCAAAACTCATACCATTATCCATCAAACAAACTTGGGTCCATTACCCAAACTTGGGTTCTCCAACTTCTCATGGCCATAAATCTCCAACCGTGAGGAGTTATGTGACGTTCCACATACCACCGGAAATTGAATGGAATGTACTATCCATATAGAATAGTATTACCTTCAAATATATTAAAACTCATACCATTATACATGAAACATCCTTGGGTCCATTACCCAAACCTTTGTGCTACCAGACTTTCTTCAAGGGTTGAAATCAATGAAAACCAACCTTAATCAACAATCTCCCCCTTTGGCATTGATGGAAACACTATGATGAAATACATAAATCATGTCATGCAATACTAAAGTCATATCACTCATGCTCCCCCTGGAACCATGCCTCTCTCCTCTGCATCTCTGTGACTGTTGCTCCCCCTGGAGTCATGCCTATGTCCTCTGCATCTTATAAATCTCTCCCCCTTTGTCATCAATGAAAAAGATATCTTTCCATCCATGGCTGCTCCCCCTAAATGAACTGTCTGATATCCCAACCTGAACTATCCTCTTTATGGTACTTCCTCATGTACATCTAAGACATATAAGATAACCATTCAAAAGCATCCATTTTGGAGTAGAAATAAATCTGAGTCTCTGAATAAGATACTCAAAGGCTTCCCATGGAAGTAGTTTTGTAAAGATGTCTGCCACTTGTTCTTTTTTTCCCACATACTCAACTCCGATGTTCTTTTCTGCAACCTGTTCCCATAGAAAGTGATACTTAATTGGAATGTGCTTCATCTTGGAGTGCATCATCGAGTTCTTTGAGATACTGATGGTGCTTGTATTATCACAATATATTGGAATGGACTCATCATACTCAACCTGTATATCTGCCAGAGTTTGTTTCATCCATAGAACCCATGTACAACATACTGTTGTTGCAACATACTCTGCCTCGACTGTAGATAGAGATACTGATGATTGTTTCTTGCTTATCCATGATACTAAACACTCACCCAAGTAGAATGTTGCTCCACTAGTGCTTCGTTGGTCATCGATACAACCTGCCCATGAATCTGCATATGTGTAGGCAATAAGTGATATATCCTTTCCTTTTGGATACCATAATCCAAACTCTTTTGTTCCTTTGAGATATCTGAAAATCCTCTTCATTGTTAATACATGTGATTCCTTTGGTTCTGCTTGACATCATGCCACCTGTCCAACTACCTACATTACATTTGGTCTGAATGCTATCACACATAGTAGGCTACCAATCATTGACCTGTATTTCCTTTGATCTGTAGACTTTGAATCATCATTTTTACTTAACTTGCAATTGGTTTGCATGGGAGTGATAACTGGTTTGCAATCTTCCATTCCTAACCTCTTTAGCATTTCTCTGATATACCTGGTTTGAGAAATAAAAATTCCCTGGTTGCTTTAACGTATCTGAAGTCCCAGAAAGAAGTATAGTTCTCCAAGTAATGACATTTCAAATTCATTCTTCATATCCTTTGCAAATTTTTGGCTTAACCTGTCATCATCACTAACAAAAATAATATCATCAACATAAACTTCAATTAATAAAATACTATCTTGACTTACCTTGATGTAGAGGTTGTTGTCTGCACTTCCTTTTCTGAACCCTGCCTGTTGTAGATATTTATCCAGTCTAGAGTATCGTGCTCTAGGATCCTGTTTTAGACCATACAAGGCCTTCTTTAATTCACACACATAATCTGCATTCTCTGACAACTTAAATCCTTATGGTTGTTCAATGTAGACTTCTTCTTCAAGTTCCCCATTCAAAAAAATTGATTTTACGTCCATCTGATACACTTTAATATTTTTGGAGCATGCATAAGCTAAAATCAATTGGATTGCTTCCATTATGGAAACTGGGGAAAATGTCTCTTCAAAGTTGATTCCTTTAACCTGTGCATATCCTTTACATACCAATATAGCTTTGTTCCTTGTAACCTGCCCATCTTCATTCAATTTATTCCTGTATATCCACTTTGTGCCAATCACATTCTTATCATTTGGACTTGGAACCAATTCTCAAGTGTCATTTTTCTCTATTTGATACAATTCTTCATCCATGGCCTTGTTCCAAAATTCATCCTTGCTGGCCTCTTCAAAATAGGTTGGTTCAATCGTATATGTGAGTGCTAGGTGTTTTTGTTCTGGTGAATAGATTCTTCTTCTAGTCTCAACTCCTGCGTCTTTGTTTCCGATAATCTGATCCGAAGGATGATTCTTCTATACTCGTCTGCTAGGTGTTTTTGGAGTTACTTGATAAACTTGCTATTATGTTTCTATCGGATCCTCTTCGTCTTCCCCTTCTTTTTCATCTTTTGTTTCTTCTTCATAAAGTTGTTCCATTGATTCATTTTCTTCTTCCTTTAATTCTTGTCTACTCGTTTCATCAATTGTTACGTTGATTCTTTCCACCACTTTGTTCAATTTCAGGTTGTAACACTTGTATGCTTTTATTGTACTTGAGTAACCAACAAGTACTCCTTTGTCCACATGAGAGTCAAACTTTCCCATTCTGCCATCTTCTCTTTTGATGTAGCATTTGCTTCCAAAAACTCTGAAGTGCTTTACATTTGCTGGTCTTCCTTTCCATAGCTCGTAAGGAGTTTTGTTAGTGTTGTTTCTGAGCATTACTCTGTTTTGAATGTGAACTGTTGTATGCACTGTCCGTGTCCAAAAAGTATCTGTCAATTTGGAATCCATTAGCATTGTTCAAGCCTTTTCCTGTATTGTCCTATTCTTTCTTTCAACAACTCCATTATGTTGAGGTTTCCTAGCAATAGAGAATTGCCTTTTTATTCCATGACCGCTGCAGTAGTCCATAAATTCCTTTGAAGTGAAATCTCCTCCATTATCAGAGCTCAAGCATTTGATTTTTGAATTCATTTTATTTTCAACCATTTCCTTGTAGATCTTGAAGTTTTCAAAATCTTGTGACTTATTCTTGAGAAAGAAAACTATGGTCATTCTTGTATAATCATCAAATAATAACATAAATTATTTCTCACCTTTCAATCCCTTTGTTGTAATTGGTCCAACTAGATCAGTATGCACAATTTCCAGTGGTCTTGTCGTTGAATATTCCTTTGATTTGAACCTGGTCTTTGTTTGTTTTCCTTGTTGACAATGCTTGCATAAAGTGTTGGTTGGTTTCGTGATCTGGGGCATTTCTTTGATTGCTTCTCTTTTGATGAATTTGATAGGGTTATCAAAATGTATGTGACTCATTCTTCTGTGCCATAGCCAACTTTCATCTTCATTTCCTAGAAAACACTTTTCATTTCCAATTTCACTGAACACATATATGTTGCTTGAAGTTCTCGCATCTGTAGAAATCAATTTTCCCGAACCTTCTTTTCTTATCTTGCACTTTTGTGAATTGAAATTAAGTTTATGACCTTGGTCACACATTTGAATCAGACTTAGAAAATTATGTTTCATATATTCTACTAGTAGAACATTTTCTGCCTTTGTATTCTTGTTCCCAATTCTGACTGTGCCTTTTTCAATGATTTTGGTTGAATCATCATTTCCGAAGGAGATTGATCCATCTATTTCCTTTCGTAATGTAAGAAACCTGTCTCTATCACCTGTCATGTGTTTTGAACACCCACTTTCAACATACCAACCGTGTTTCTTTTTCTTAGCTTGTAGAGAGAGTGTGCATTCTTCATTTCTATATTGATCTTGCTTTCTTATCCATATCCTTTTTTGAGGTTCCTGTCTATGACTGTTGTTATTCTGTTGTGGTTCTCTAGGAGGGATTGTCATTCTGAAATCTTTGGCCATGTGTCCAAAATTGTTACATTTGTAACATTCCACTTCAATGCTCAAAGATTCAAACCTATTGTAACTTCTTCTTTGTGTTTCACTAGGCCTTCTTGGATAACCCCTTTTTGTATGACTTTCAAAGGTGTTTTTTTTCCTGTTGTTAGCTCTGTAATTCACATCTTTATGTCCAAAATTATTACATGCATAACATAAACCAAAAAATATAGTTTGATACTTGGGAGTTGAAGATCTTCTGAGAGGCGGTACTCTTATGAATTCTTCTTCTTCTTGAGGCCTATCTGTCGGTTGTTGATTCTGAAATATGAATCTTCTCGGTGGAGGAGTGTCCCTACAATATTCCTTGTAGATCTTCCTATCCCCCTTGATTGTTTCTGCAAAGCTTTTTGGATATGTTTCTTTCTCTGTTGTTTTGGATCTTGATCCCTTTTCTGTCTGATTGTATCCAAGTCCGGACTTGTCATGATGATATTTTTGACTGCTGATAATGTCATCCAAAACTTTTGAGTTGTTCTGCATATTTTTCTTTTGAAGATATTTTCTTAATGTGACAATCTCTGCTTTTAAATTTCCAATGATCTTGTCTTTTTCTTCTAGTTGTTCTTTGAGTGCTTCTTCAATTATTTTATCTTCTTCTATTTGAACCTTCAAATTTGTGATCATTTGTTTTAGTTCTTGAGTGTCTTCTTTCTTGTCTAGTTCTACTTGTAGTTTCTTATTTTTCTTATTTTCTCTTCTGATAACTTCTATGGCACACATTAATTCCTCTCGGTAGTCAACTTCTGCCTCTTCAATTTCTTCATCGAATTCTTCATATTCTCATCCGGCTTCTTCGTATTCTTCTTCGAAGTCTTCTTTATCAGAGTCTTCTACTACCATGAATAGAACTATTTATGTCTCACTGTCACTAACTTCATCTTCATCTGATGATGAGATGTCTTCTTTGTGCATAAGCTTTTCTTGAAAACTTTCTTTGTGGTTCTTTTGCCTTTACATGTTTGTTTTCCTTTTGAGTAACCTTCATCATTTCTCTTTTTCTTATAAGGACATTTGTTAGAAAAATGACCAATACCATCACAATTAAAACAAATTAAAGGAAGTTTACCTCTATACCTACCGTTGGTTCCCTTGTTCAGTCTTTTGACAAAGTTGGCCACTTCTTCATCATCTTCCGAGACGTCACTGGTGCTGTTATGTTCTTCTTTTTTCCTTCCCTTTTGCTTTGAATTTTTGGATTCTTTGAAGGCTGCTTTTTTTATATCTAGATTTTCCTATTCAGTTCTCATTTCATATGTTGTGAAGATTCCATGTAATTTGTCCATTCTTATTGAGTTTAGATCTGATCTTTCTTCTAGTGTTGATATCTTAGGGTCAAATATCATAGGAAGAGATCTTAGTACTTTTTGAACAATCACAGATTCTTTGATTTCTTGTCTCAATCCTATGATTGCATTTACTGTTTCAAAAACTCGTAAAAAGTAAGTTGCAATATTCTCATCTTCCTTAATATTAAGTTGTTCGAACTGACCTCTGTAAGTTTGAAGCTTTTCTTCTTTGACTTTTGAATCTCCTTGATAAATATTTTGAAGTTTGTCCCAAATCTCTTTAGCAGATTTACAATGTGCAACTTTGGTGAATACCATTTCACTAAGACCATTCAGAAGTGAATTTTTGGATTTGGAATTATTCTGACCGAGTTTCACTACTTTGTCATTTATTGGCAGAACTGCTGGTGTTGTGTATCCATCTACAATTGATTTCCAAATTTCAAATCCCTGTGCCTGTATATATGTTTTCATACTTATGCTCCAAAATGCATACTTCTGTCCATTGAACTGTGGTATTCCATTTTTATACAAGTTTTTTCTCTCCATGATCTACCTTTCAGTGGTTAAAATTATTTCTGAAGGAACCTTCTCTGATACCAATTGTTGGATTACTGAGAGGGGGGATAAATTAGTAATAGAGAAATTTAATCCTTTTTAACCATATAATCCAAGTGTTATACCAATGTATCATTATCATCCAATAACTGCAGAGTAAATAAGCAATGAACAAAAGAACAATCATACACATACACAATACACTATTGTTTTACATGGAAACCCAAAGCAGGAGAAAACCATGTAATGCTTTTTCTTATATGTCTTGAAGAATTACATTCATTGGAAGCACCAAATTCCTTTGTTTCTAGTTGCAACTGGAAGGAGGCTCCAACCCCCTTGTTTCTCAGGCTACAACCCGAGGGAAGATCCAACTCCCCTATTCTCTAGCTACAACCAGAAGGAGGCTACAACTCCCTATGTTCTCCAGATACAACCGGAAGGTGGCTACAACCACCTGTCCTTACCTCGTCCAAACGTCCTGAAGTAGAAGTAGAATGATGGAACCACTGTCACACTATCACTGTGAGATATACCACTGTAAACCTGTACCAATAAACATGAACTATGCATCAACCATGCATCAACATGTACCTCAACCTGTAATCAACATGTACCATAAACAAGTGCATCAACCATGCACCAACCTATACCAAACAAATTGTAATCAACCTGTACCATAAACAAGTGCATCCAATCATGTACCAAGTATGTAACAATAATGTGTCAAATACTCATCAACTATGACTCATCAATATGTACTAACATCATCAACTATACACCTCATGTATGTGCCAACTCATCAACTACTTGTGTCAACCATGTACCCAAAATGTACCTCAACCAAAATCCCTCATCAATTTCATCATCTAAATATGATTTGTAACTCTGTAATAGACCTGGTGTATATGATCACATACATACAAACCTTCCTTAATTTTTACAACAAGAGACTAACATTTTCATCAAACTTTTCTTTAGTCTCACATGACTAGTTTGGGATTAGTAAACAACCCTAACTTGAAATAATCATAACTATGTACCTATAATGAATAAAGATATGAAAATAGTACACAATATTCTTCAGTTTTTTTTATGCAATTCATCTAGGTGTCACTACTTGGAACCTCTCAAAAAAGGAGTTATAGCAAAAATGACATACCTTACTGAATTCTAGCTTATTCTAGAGAGCGACCTTGTAGAGCGTGCCCCACACAAAATATTTGTTGAATCGATCTGAAAATGTTACACAGAATACTAAAGATTGTACTATAACCAACACAATTGGTATTACTTAATTTGGATCTATTATGAATAAGTTATTGCATTTTTACCTGAAACACCTATTTTAGACTAGTTTCAGGACTAGCCACAAACCCTATTTTCCACGGAGTGTAACTCCAAAAATAAAACGACCCACAAGATGAAATTTTTACCACATATACTTGGATATGTTTCCTCAATGGCCTATCAATTTCACGGTCTGAATCATTCTAATAAAAATTTATTGCGAAAATGGTGAGATGACCTGTAAATAACATACCTTATAAAGCATCATCAAAAGAATTTATCCTCCCTTGAATTTCGGCCTTCTTTTCTTCACCTTCCCTCTAGAATTCGGCTTAGATATCCTTTGTTTACCTCAGTTGCCTATAGATATTCAATATTCTCAAGTGTGATATAAAATGAGAGAGCCTTGTCTCTTATTTATACTCTCCAAGTAGCTTCCTTAGAAGCATCTTCTAGGTCACTTTGCCCACTTTCGTTATTTTAGGGTTAACCCACTTCTAATTTCTCCATTAAATTTATTATTTAAACAATTTATTTTGTATTCAATTTGAATTATAGTACACTCATCCCTTCACTTTATTATTTACCTTCTAAAATCTCTTAAACCACTTTGACTACTTTGACCTTTTGGGGCTTCTAGATGACATATGAGGGTCCTTCAACTTCGTAAGGCCATAACTCTCAAACCGTGAGGAGTTATGTGATGTACCACATACCACCGGAAATGGCATGACATGTACTATCCATATAGAATAGTCAGACCTGAAAATATATCAAAACTCATACCATTATCCATCAAACAAACTTGGGTCTATTACCCAAACTTGAGTTCTCCAACTTCTCATGGGCATAACTCTCTAACTGTGAGGAGTTATGTGATGTTCCACATAGCACCAGAAATGGAATGACATGTAATATACATATAGAATAATATTACCTTCAAATATATTAAAACTCATACCATTATACATGAAACAACTTTGTGTCCATTACCCAAACCTTTGTGCTACCAGAATTCGCTACCAGACTTTCTTCAAGGGTTGACATCAATGACAACCAACCTTAATCAACATGGATGAATTGAAACCAACACCATTGATCATGATCAAGATAATATCCAATGACGGAGATCCATAGGACATTATGAAGTTGATTGATCTTCAATTTTATAGGGTTGTTCTTTAGATGTGGACCGTCAATTGATTTGGCGACGTGTCATCCTAGGATTAATACACATGGTGGAAAGGATGCTAACATGCCACCATGTTGAGATGCGTGGATCGTTGATCTCAACGGTTGATTAAAACACAACCATTGGATCGTCCTTTCAATGGATGATTGTATGGTCCCTTGATCGTGACAAGGGACAAAATATATACGGCTAGGATTTGAGTGTGGGATTAGACTAGGGTCACAACATTCGGTCGTATGTGGAAAGAACTAAGCCTCAATCCAACGATTCATTTGTTATACCATAGACCCAACCCTCGGTCTTATTAACACCACAAGGGAGAAAAAACTTCTTTTAACCAAGGGAACCATTGACGCATTGGTCCAACTAGGCTATCATAACTAGACTTGATTTCCCCAACTGATAATGAATTTTCCCCATTTGGTGAATTTCATAGTAGACGATTCCTAGTATGTCAAGGTTGGAGCTTAGTTCTTGTGGGTTTATACATTTATCTATTAGATAGGTTACTGTAATTGCAAGGTTTTCTATTACAAACTTGTTGAGAAAATTTACCCTTCATGGGTTTTGTAATGTATTACATGGGCATGGATAAATTACTCTTCATTTTGGTACACAAGTTCTTTAAATTGAAGTTCTTGGCGGGTTTTTGAATCTTGAAGAACTCTCAATAGAAAGTGAATGGTTGAAGGTTAGTAATTATTATGCTTTTAGCTTTAAAATTTCTGTGATTTTATTGCGTAGAGAGATTTTTCACACAAAGTTTGGATGGTAGAACCAGACAAATGCGTGAAGTATGTATCTTGACCTTTTCCCTTTTCCTTGAAAATTTTGAAGAAGGTTCATGTAAAGGTTTCAAGAAGGTTCATGTAAAGGTTTCAACTTTTTGTAAGGAGGAAACTGATCTACTAGGTTTCCTTTTAGAAGCTATCCTTCATTGGAAACAATGACACTTACACTACCTAGATGCTCCCAATATATCCACTTGTTCATAGTCCTGAAACATCTTCTAGGTTTGAACATATCTTTTGCATCAAGTGTATTTATATTGAAAAATATGACGGAAACTACGGGAGATGTGAAAGATGCTTTCTAGTGAATTCACAAAAACATGTTCTAATAAGAATGAATATGTTTTTGTAGTCATTAAGCTTAGCTTCTACTACAATTCCATGGGAAGTAACTTATCTCAGTTTGTCTCTCTAAATTGCAAATATCGAGTACATGTATGGAGCACTACAATTTTTCTCTATGATCAAATATAGATTATCATGGGATAAAATCACAATTATATATAATTTATATCAGCTAGTATAAAATTAAATCATAATTTAAGAGTAGTATTTTTTGGAAGAAAGTAAATCATAATTTAAGAGTAGTATTTTTGGGCGCTTTCTACAATCCAATATGAGGGAGATGTGTAATTCCTTCCGTCACTAGTAGAAAAAAGACAAATTTATGACTAAAAAAATGACTAATTGCATATAAATGACTAAGTTTAGTCACGTGACTACTAGTAGTATATTGTCGGACATATATACCACGACCAAATATATGACTAAAATTTTTTTAGTCATTTATTGGTTGTTTTGGTTGATCGTTTTGGTAATAACTTTAGTCATTGTTTTAGTCATTAATTGTTGTTCACTAGTCATTTATTTGGTCGTGGTAGTCCATTATTGTCGTCAACAAGTAGTAAATTTAGTCAATTGTATCATTTATTTCCATCAACTGGTAGTATATTTAGTCATTGTAATCATCATTTCCTGTCAACATGTAGTATATTTAATCATTGTAATCATCATTTTCCATCAACTAGTAGTAAATTTAGTCATTGTAATCATCATTTTCCGTCAACTAGTAGTATATTTAGTCATTTGTATTCTCTAATTTTCACCCATTGGTAGTATATTTAGTCATTGTTGTAGTCATTGATTGTCATTAACCGGTCATTTATTTAGTTGTGGTAGTCATTTATTGTCGTCAACAAGTAGTAAATTTAGTCATTTGTATTAGCTATTACCGTCAACTAGTAGTATATTTAGCCATTTTGATTCACTGATTTATGTAAATTGGTAGTGTATTGATATAATGTTTATTAGTTGCATGATCATTATATTTACTACAAGTTTTAGTAGTAAATGTCCATATATAAAATGATATGAATAATTTATTATTTACCATAAATTAATTGTGTAATATAGAAATAAACATAGTACTAAACTTAAATTAAAACATTAAATAACTTAGTATTAAACTTAAATTAAAACCTTAAATAACTTAGTATTAAAATTAAATTAAAACATAAAATAAAAGATAAAAGATTGATTCTAACATGATCATGATAAAAAACTAAAGTAATCTGACATAAAATCAAATTAAAATATATAATATTGCAATTCAAATGAACTGCAAGATGACCATATATATAATAAAAAATGTTAAAAGTAGTACAATGCGGTGAGTGAGAGAGTTTCCAAGTATGCAAAGACACCATAATATAATATCCATGAACAATGAACATTCAAACTACTAAATGTACAGAAAATCAAATTAAAACATACAATATTGCAATTTAGATGAACTRCAAAATGATCACACTCTCACACACACACAGACACACACACACACACACATATATATCAAAAAATATCACAGTCCACAAATACACCATCATAAATCATCCATCATAATAAAAGATCCATGAACATTAATATACATTCAAATTACTACATAAACAGAAAATCAAATTAACACATAATATTGTGAACTGCAAGATGATCATATATATATGTGTGTGTGTGTGTGTGTGTGTGTGTCAAAGTAGTACAATATTGTCACCAATATTCTCACTAAGAGTTTCTAAGTTTGCAAATACACCATAATATAAAAAAATCCATGAACATGCATTCATTTAAACAACTGTCACTGAGAGTTTCGAAGTCTGCAAATACACCATAATATAAAAGATCCTTGAACATACATTCAAACAAATACATAAAAGCAGTGGGCCAAGTTGTCTAACAGTTGTGATAAAAATCATCTATGTCATTTTTTGCAAATATTTCAAAGGCCACCGTGTGAAGATTCCTTCCTTCTCTTTCAGATGGATAAATCCATCAATTTTGTCTTCATATAGAAGGGGTATGTTACTTGTGACCTTTATAACATTCAAATTTGCATCTCCTAATCCACTCAATTTCACTCCATGTATAATAGATAATGAGTGAATATGTCTGATGCCCACAATAACATCGTCATACGGATCCAACAACTTTACTTTGTCAACTTCTTGGAGTTTATGATCAATACATTTATGCAAAAACAAAAAGAAATGTGCATTATCCTGAGATATGAAAAATGTTAAAACAAGAATTATATTCTAATATTTAGCGTATAATTATTGCACTCACCTCGAGTTCACTAGTACCACTATGAATATACTGCACTTTATTCTCGAGTTCAAAAATATGATCGCTATCAATATTGAGATCACTTAGTGTATATTTCATAGCTTTGTTGATAAGGACTTGTCCTTTTCGTCATGTTTATTTTATAGAGTTTCCCTGCATGTGGTTTCATCATGCAAAAAAATATGCAACATTCAAAAGTATGAAGAAAGTCTTATTAAGAATTCAAAAGTATGAAGAATGCAAGAAATAATTTTTTGTCAAAAAGAACATTTTAAGTGTGAAAATTTATGACAAAACATTGGGACAGATTAACTATTACAACAAAAATTTGATTACCTCAAATTCAACACCACTATCAACAATGTCCTTTACACATTTCTTGACGAGTTCTTGATGATCACTATGACCAATATTGACATTCTCTTGTGCAGTCTTCGGAGATCTGTTGATATAAATGCCTTTTCATTTTGGTGACACTGCATGTTTCATATCATTGCTTTCCATGTGGTTTAACCATCATGCAAAAAAATATACAACATTTAAAATTAGCAGCACATTGTCTCCAAGGGAACTCTTCTCTTTTTCAAACAATGAAACAACAAAATCGTGACAAGCATTCACAGAGATGTAAAAAAAGAAGTGCAGAACATGAAACATTGTGAGGAGCCTTCGAATATCTTTTATGATATGATAGTTATGATATTAAAAGCATTTAAACCATTATTTTACAAGAAATGATCTCATTGTCCAAGGCAGTTAAACTTACAATTCATAACTTTGGATATTTGTAGTCGAGTTGCCTTAGCAAAAAGTAGCACTATATGTCAATAGTAAAAAAAGTTAAGCATCAAGAAACTCTCCATTATCTATAGTTGTGTTGCCTTAGAAAAAAGGAGCACTTTATTCAATATTAGATAAAGGTTAAGCATCAAGAAGAAATGAATACCACTTGTATAGGAGTGGACATTTACATCTTATAATAATTACCTACATAAATTATCTCAATAAAAACAAACTCCTTTATCTTGTATTGCTCTTGTATTTATATATTTCCATCTGCAATGCCAAATCAACAAAGGAATCTTGATAAAGTTCAGAAACAAAATCAAGTTTCAATCTTGGACAAAAATAAATCAACCCACATCTGTTATGTTTTATTGAGTAGAGATTCAACACAAAATGGGACTATTTTTTTGTATTTCCACATATCGATCTTCACTTTCAGGGACATATTTTTGTGTTCTAACAACATATTTTCATAGCACCCAAAGAGGAAATTCATCCTAAGGTGTAAATCTACATTCTTGCTTGTTTTTTGCATTTTATAGAAGATTACAGGTCTGATTTTCTATATTACGACAAGTACTTTTCTCATTTTCACAACATTCTTTGATCTCTAGGGCTCTCCATTTCCTAGTTGCATAAGGATTCCCCCCTAAGGTTAGCACTAACCCAAAAACAAGAGATATTATACGAGATGATAGTGTACATTTTGTAGTTACCTTGGAACCCTTCCAGTTTCAAGTGTTAACAGGGCCTTACTTATTCCAGGATGTGATAATCTCATTATTGACCACACCACATTTGGAGACATTGTTTATGTTCCAGGGGTTGGTGGTTTTCCAGTGGCTGCTTCATTTGATGGTGATATAAGGCCCACCTGTCACTTATTAGAGTGGGTTCATAATGACATTTCCAGGCCTATGACCACTTTTTCTCATGGGGGAGCTAAGTACTTTCTCACCTTCCTTGATGCAGTATCTATTCATAGGTCTACAATATTGTCCCACTATTTTTGCAAATGATTCTACAAATGAATCAAACATATTTCGATGGATCTCTTCCTTCCACACTATGATGGTGATATTTCTTAGATTTACTACACTCATGGCTTTGCGATCAAATACAACTTATTCCCCCCTTTGTACCTTATCTAATTAGTAGGATTCTATAGATCCTTTTTCTATACCTCTTCCAAAGCCCACCTTCACCACATTATGAACCCATGTTAGTGTTGAAAATATAACATTCAAAGGGGATTATATCTTCACTATATGGCCCACATTCATCATTAAGGGGGGAAAGGTGTGATTTGATTCCTTCTCTCCAAATCATCCTATTGAGATGAGGGATGGTGTTGTGAATAGGGCCAACCCTGTTTTGAGTTGGGTATTCATAAACCCACTCATTGTTGCAGTATCTTGGTCATGGCCAACCTATTTGAGTTGAGTATCCATTATCCCTCACATAGTTGTATTAGAGCTAGGTATCCTTAAACCTACTCTCATTTGTATTTTAGCCTCAACTGACTGTGTGTTGAGTTGGGTATCTATAAACCCACATGCCACTATATTCAACATTTCTATTTGTGGCCTCACATACAACTTAAGGGGTGTTGTTGAGAATCGTTACCAATGTCCTTTTATGCAATTTATCTGGTTACTAAATCATTTACAATTTTCAATGATGAGGAGCTTGTGCTAATTAGAATGCATATTGCATTACTTAGTTTTAGAGATTAATTTCCTAGGCAATACATCCATGAGTTGTTTCTAGGAAGGGTCTAGAGTAAAAACATGTGTACATGATACAATATTTTTATGTTATAACCTTATCTTTTTGGAATTTGGTTTAGGATATGGTACCTTGAATATGGATACTTATTTTCCATGAACCTTCTCTCTTACTCTGTTATTTCAATTTCTTCTCAAAATTGTTGCAAAGATGTTGATCCTTCTACAATTTTGTTTATGTTTGTTTCTCTTCACCCTTTAATGATTGCTTTTATATTTCTAACACATCAACTATTTACTCATAGATTACCCAACATAACAACTTGGATATGGACGTGGACGTGGATATTTCTTTTGGATTTGCATCTCATTATAAAGATCGGTACCATGGAAGGTCTTGTGGATGAGGGTAAAGCAATTGCCTTTTTTAGGCCATTCATGAGAGTTGCAGAGAGGGGTTGCCTACAAGTTGTATAGTGGTGTTTTGAGAGAAGTTGAAGGGACATGGAAATCTGTCTTTCCCTCACAGCTGTGACAACAAGTGGAAAAGTGGAAATATCCAATTACCTATTGCCTCATGTACCTCAACATGTCCTATTAACTTTGAGTATTGATATTATAAAAGATACCGAGGAGTGTAGTGGTGGTTAATTGAAGGTTGTAGATTTCCTCTTGCAAGAAAATTTAAGTAGTCCTAAAGCTACATACCAGAAAAAAAACATTATTGCAAAATCAGAGGGTGAAGAAGTAATATTTGAGTTGCGTACCTTCTTACAAGAATATTGGTGAGAGGAAGCATTTTTAAGAGGTCGTCAGTTTGGAAAAAATCATTAAATGAATGTAATACAAGTGATCATGCATTGTTAATACTCATCAATACTTTCAAGTATCAAACATACTTGATATTTTAAAGGAAAAACACAAAGATTATTCTAGAAACACAAAGAGTTGATTCTAGAAACAGAGGATGGTTCTACATAGTGCAAGGTTGATGAGAAGGAAGAAGAAGAAGGTCTGTCCACAGGAAAACATACTATCCTAAAGATTTAAGTGAGTGCACTAATTCTCAACAAGAGAGTGTGAGAGAGATCACTGTAAATGCAGTAGGCTGAGTGGAAACACACAAAAACCTACAATTTCTAGTTCAATTTACAAGCACAAAAACTAGTCAAACAAGAAGAAATGAGATACAATAGATTGCTTTGAAAGAAGAAATGGAATACACATGTTCAAACAAGAATAAATGAGATCAATAGAGCCTCTTACCTCACTTGAATTAGTGGAATTATGTTGATTCCATTCAGAAACTATAGGCTTAATAGAGGAAACCAAATGTGAAATTATATCATTGAGATCATGTATGTAACTCATTACATATCAGTACTCAACACTCGAGTCGACATCATTTGTAGTGGCTCTTACTGGGCTACTTTCAAATCCAACTAAAGGTTGTGAAGTCTCTGTTGATGCTCTAGATTTTCACTTGATCTTACTGTCAGATTTACGAGACTCTAATGATGCCATATACTGGACAATATCTTCAACCTAAAAGACAATGTCAAGTTTCAACATAGTCAGTTCAATAAACAAATCAAAATAAATAACAATTTAAATTCAACCAAAAAGCAACACTTACTGTCAATTTGTCTCTTTTGGATTGCAACTCGCCTCGACCAAATGCATACGGATCCCTCAAATTATCTCTTTCTTTCATGCCTATGTTCCTCTTTGTCAAATATTCTTCGTAGCACATAGTTTCCTTCAATGCTTCCCATTGTTTTGGAGATAGAGTGGAGTTTGTCCTATATTTTCCTTTGTTATAGGGGCTAATCGACCCTGTCGACTAAACAAAATGATCGAATTAGAATCTGTCGGTCGACCGACGTAGTTAGAAGTGGAATTCAGTCTGAGTCTCTATTAACCGATTGACCCAGACAGTTAAGTAGTTACAACTACGTGATAGAGGTATAAATAGATAAACACATGAAGGCTAAGATAAATTCAAGTGAGAGGTTATATGTAATTTTGTTGTATTGTCTATCATATAATAAAAGGATTGTTCTTTGGGATCTCATTACTTGTGTATGTCTCTATATATGTCTATGTGTATCCATGCATCTCTATGATGTCTATGTAAGGTTCTACTAGTAATACTCACTACTTTTCCTTAGATTACAACATTGGTTATGTTGTTGGTAGTACTGAACTTGGTCATGTATAAGTGTACATAAATGCTAACTCAACAAGACATACGTGAGTGGTGGGAGCGCAAAATAGAGAACTACATAAGAAACTACACAAGGAATAACCTCTCACTAGCCAAAGCAAGGTTGCGGTTATTTTCAGAGACGCATGAAAGATTCCTTGAAGCTATCCCAGAAGCATTGTGTTGGCAGCCCTACATGTCCTTGCTTTTTGAATGACAAATAACAGCTCCTGCAGCTGCCATCACCTTATCCCCTAAATATCGCTATTTGAGGGTGATTATTGGGTTATAAGAAAAAAAAATATTTGATTATTCTTGTTTTACTTTTATCTTGCGTTTTCATGCTTGATTCATGATTGTAAGCATGAATCAGGCATGAAAACTTGATTTCGCATTATAATTCTATCCAAGGCTTGGTTTCTAAAGATCAATGGGCTTACATCTATTTCATTTTAATGATTTTTCTGAGCTTATCATATACCAATGAAATATTTATGTTGATTGACATTTGGACTATAAGCTTGTTCATTTAACATTCTTGGTAAATCAACTTTGATTTTAATTTTTTGATTTTCATTTGGATTGTAAAAACGCATCCTCTCCTAACCTTTGAAAATCGAGTATACCCATTACATGTCACAGGAATTAAACGCACCTGGAACATACCATGTACTTCGTTTTAGTTGGCAGTGTGAATTGGAAGATCCCTCATTATGAGCTAGGGTCTTGAGTTACACTCTGTACTCAAAGCATTCATTACCAGAAATGCCTGAATTTCATGACTGAACCCCCTATTTCTTATGTTATGGTTGCGCTGGTGTGTTCCTAGTTTTGCTTCCATCGTTTTAGCTCGGGTTTGTCTCTTTCACTGCTATCTCCTAAGAACACAGTGAGCTCAAGTTTTCTTTGTTACCATCTGTTTGAACCCTTATGGCCCCTGTCATCCGAGTTGAGCCAAATGACTCCCAAAAATTGTTGTTGTATGATGATGCGAGTGATGATCTGAAGAGCCAAGGTTGGGATGTGTTTATTAAGAAATTCCAGGGTTATAACTTGCAAGTGGCCAAAGAATTTTCCCTCACATTTGATAGATGCAGAGCCAAGGTGGGTGATATTCAGTTGGAGATCACCAAAAAAATTCTGAGTGAAGTGACATGGCTCCCTCTCATTGGTCAAAAGTGGTTTAAAAATTTGAAATTGGATGAAGTACCCTAGAGTTTGTTCGTCACCTCCAGAAATATTCACTGTTGTGACAAAGGTATTATGGTCTCCCTGCTTAAGATTCGATGGCATGGTTTGTTGGTAGTGTTAAGACAATTTATTACCTGTGAAGGCCGTTTTGGCTTGGTTTTCCTTTACCACATATGATTGCTCATGCATTTTATTGGATTCCATTTAAACATGTCATTTTTCTTGCTAAGAAGTTTGTATAAAATGTCAAAGAGATATAAGAAACATAACTTGGATTGAAGCCTCTTTCACCATGGGTTGATTAAATTACTATTAGTTCATCATTTGAAAACACTTGGTGAGGATTGGGATAGTTTCATAGCCCATAATGGTTTCGTTACAGTAAATCCTATAGATACCCCTGTAATGGATAAGCTAATGATAGAGAAGCCTCTTAAGTTCTCAATTGGAAACCCAGATCTTTTGAATAATAATCCTTGTGAAGAGGCACTGTTCGATCAACTTTAATGTGGGCAACAAGGTTTTATTTTTGAGTTTATCAAAACTCTTGTGCATGAGACAAATGTCTACCCTGATCCTATTAACAAATCCAACATTAGAAACCCTCACAAGTAGTCAAAGAAGAATCAAGAAATACGGTTTCATAACAAGAAGGTTGGTCGACTCATTTCTCAGAATCTGCATAATAGATCCAAAGCTCATGTGAGCTCGATCGAATCAATCGATATCCATGAGGATTCAGACATCGAGATCGAGAGGTTTCTGCAACAAGAAGATCTGAATTGTTCCCAACCAGAACAACCATTCGATTATGTGAATAAACTCCCACCGTGTCTAAAAGACAACAAGGAATTTATAGGTATCAAGCTCGGTCAAAGGCCGACAGTGTATAGTAGTGGTGTTTTAGCACACAATCACATGCTTCCTCAACCGATTACCTCTTTTGTACATTGCGGATCTTGTTTACATTGGATAGTTCAGTACTACACAGACATCCCCATCCTTCAAGCAAGGATCAAATCTCTCGTGGATGAAAATGACTCATTGGCAAATGAAAACCATGAGCTCAAGGACAATGCACAAAGACAAGTAAAATGTTTGAAAAGGATAGGCAATATCATAATAAAAAACATTGACAGTGTCAAGCTCATGATCAATTCTGAGATATTGTGATTCAAATTTTGTTATCATTTGGATGGTAAGACTGGTTTTTATCACAGTTATGTTTTTTTGTTATTTTTCTAATTAATCTAGATTGATTTAGATTTTTTTTACCAATAATAAGACTGGCTACAGAATCAAGAGATTTTGTAGCCAAGTCAATTTCTCATATAAAATTTAGCAATTGATAGTTAATAAAATATTTGACTTCCTCATTTCTTTTTTCAGGATATGATGTATTTGATGCCGATCTTATGGGATGGAGCATGCTGGACTTAGTCGATCAACTATCTTCTTTTTTCTTATTTTGTAAATAGGAGAAAATTCTCATAGATTTTGAAGGTTTAGTTTGATCTTGAGTGGTTTTAAGCCCTCTATATTTGTAACTTTTAGATCTTTTTGAGATATGATCCTATCTTAGAAGATAGGAAGTTTATCTTACATGAACTCTTTAAATACTCCATATTTTGTAATGGAAATCATCTTGGCTGAGGGCAAGAGATGGACGAGTGATTCCATAACTTAATGAAACAACATATATGCATTTTGGATTTAGCCTTTTGTTAATGATGTTTTCATTTATGTTTTGTTAATCCTAATACATTAATAGGTTTGATAGTTTTAGACTTAATGATCTATTATGTGCAGGATGTTTACATTATAAATATCGTCTATAATTTTCTACTCAAAACATAAATGTTGTGATCATATCTTCAATTAGAATGATAGGATTTATCTTTGAATCTTGATTGAATGATGAAATGCATAGGTTATTTTCAGATTTGTCTTGCTATAATTATGTGCAATTATAAGATCACAGGATTATGTTTGTGTTCCCTCTTCTATCATTAAAATGTTAATTGCCAATACATGTTTTGATTTTATTTAGAACAATCAATAGGTTCATTGCAAATTTCTCTCTTGGACGTGGCATTTGGACATTCGTTACTCATACAGATGCTTGGACACACCTCACTAACTCACTGACAGGTTAGCCCCTTTGTTTTTTTTTTTGTTTTTTTTTTTTTAATTCTGAAACTAGAATGTATGGTTCAAATTTTGACTACCTACCCGTCTGTCTTTCATAGTATATTCAATGCAAAATTTGTTAGATTTATAAAGGAAAACAAAAAAAATTTTAAATGTGCTTTCTTTATCTACTTCTTAATAGAAATAACTTTTGCATTTGATTTCGTAAGTTTCGATTAAAACTTGCAAATTGTATATGATGTATATAAGTGATATTAGTGTAGTTTCTGCTTAAAATATCTACAATAGTTATATTATTGCATATGCACATATACAATATATAGTATCTAGTAATTAGTTAGTGCTTTCTTTCTCTTGTTTATTTTCTTTTAGGAATTTAGATTGGCTAACAGAGTGATTAAACCCATCAAAACGAGTTACACCAAATGACTTAGGTTATTTAGACAACCTCGGACCAGACTCGTTCTTCCAGTTGCGGAAGGTCAATTTCGCCCGCCAACACATTGTTTCAGTACATTAACAGATCAGGTGATGCGTAAATTGACACCCGACGAGAAGTTAGGCCTGAAGTTGACGAACGAAGGAAGAAAGAACCTGCATGACTGGATAGAAATAATATTGAAGATTATATTTCAGAACAAGTCATTGAATATCGGATGTCCCTAAACAAAATAAAAGAGAAATTCTACATCGAATTGCATGATGTATTTTTCTGCACGGTTCCAAAAATTATTCATAAATTGCGTCTCTACAAGGGAGTCGGTGATATTGTCAAATACCAACCAATATTAGGCACACTGTTACCGAATAACAACTTCCAATAAGGAGATGAAAAGTGGGAAGCATTTCTTGACGCAAAGTGCAAAGATACAAGAGAATCCTAGGATTACTTCTTGAAGAAATAAATATGGCCAATGATCTCGACTTAGAGTAAGTCGGGTCGGCAATGGGGGTTCGGTCGATATTGTGAGATTCCATAAAAAAAATAAGTAACATTTCCCAATCCTAAATGTTTTCGAGAGGAAAGCAATCCCATAAGCAATCCTTGGATATCCAGAAAATAGAACGGGACAAAAGACAACAAAAAAGAGAAGAACTTCGTAACCATTGGAACATAAAAAATTCGAATAGAAATATGTTCGGGGAAGGTCATCCTGTCAAAGTGCATGATTAGTCTGAGTCAGACGGAGATCGACCAGAGTTAGCAATATCAAAAGTCATGGCGACACCCGAAAGAAGTAGCGATGCACAATTGAACATACATCAACCGATCAATGAACCGAAAAGTATGGATTATGAAGAATCTAGACTAGATTTGTCTACATCTCCCGCACTAGAAACTAGTCCAAGGATAAGAGAATTTATCCAATAAAGGTTGTTGATCAATGACCAATATACAAGATTATGATACATAATGCATGACCTGGGAAACCTACGAGATGCATTAATTGTCGATCTTGAATGAAATGAAGTCAACAACATGATTATCCAAATCAAGGACCTCACCGACTCGACCCCCCTGCCATATATAATCTTGAGCGAAGAAATTAACTATAGTCTAGAAGAAACACAACCTTTAGAACGAAGGTTAGTCCAATACAAAGATCAAAGTTCCCAAACTGAGGACATGTATTCTGTACTCAAGAAGAAACAACTATTCCTTGAGTATCATTCATTTTTGGATGAAGACAAAAACCTACCAGAATATTTGATGTCTCAGTCGAAAGTAGTAGTAACTCAAACACCAAGAAAACCAAGTGTCCCCACCAACAAATTCAAAATGGGATTCAACCACATCCCCATTTATGAAGCATAGGAAGACCCAAAATGCCATTGGTTTGTATGTGAAAAGTTTTGGGATGTAGCTGATATTATAGACGAGGATAAGAAAATGGTTAAATTTGAAGTTGTGTTGTGCCACTGCGCCTTAACATGGTTCATGAACTACATCGAAAACCAAACTCGTTCAAAGGAAGGAATAAAGAATAGCTTTTTAACATTCTTCAAAATCCAGAACATCACAGATTTGGTAGCTCAAAAGTTAAAAGAGATAAAGAAAATACTAGGTGAGTCGGTAAGAGAATATGCCAAGAGATTCAAATATCTCCTAAGTTAAATCCCAACGACGATCGATCATAACCTGCTAGTCCTGCTAGTCCAGTGGTATGTAGCTGGGCTACTGCCAAGAAACTAATATCTGCAACGTTTATACGAGATAACCAATTGTGAATATGTGCTACAGAAAGCACATGGAGTCGAGTCAGACAACGATATCCCGTCAGCTTGCTTGATGATGGAGAGACTTGAAGAAAAAATAGAACATTTGCAACAAACTATCAAAAATCTATCCATATGATGAAATGAAATATGGTACACCACATGCATCGGGGACAACAACACAAAGGATAATTGTCCCCTAAATGAGAACACAAACAACAGACATCCACTGAGTACAAGCCCATAAATACTATAACATATGTGAATTCCTAACTGATCATAGTATATAATATTGTCCACACAATTTAAAAAACACAAAGTGGTGCCACATATGTGAAGCCTCTAATCATCGAACTTCAGAATGCCATCTAAATGATAGAAATCAGAATAATATACAAACATTCTACCACATATAAACCATCAACCAAACAAACAACTATGGTCAAAGAGATGATTATTTTGGTAGTCGTGGTCGAGGTCAAGGAGGTCGACATGGATTTGGTGGTCGAGGTCGAGGTCGTGGATGACCATATTGTGCTAACTGCTGGAAAAATGATCATGAAAACACACAATTTCCTATAAAAGACATAATTGATATAAAGTTTTGCAACATATACGACATTGGATATCACTCTTTAGAAGACTTCCCAATAGTACTCTACAAAATTATACCTAGAAAAATTGTGAATCTACTACATGCAGTATCCAAAGAAGAGGTGAGGAACTCCAAAAAAATTAAATATAGTTACAAGGTCGGGCGTAGGATGCGAAATCCATACTCCACCACAAAATTACCAAAGAAAGAAGGCTAACAACTTCCCAAACCCAGACAAAGAAGAGCAAATCATGAGAGAAGCTCTTAAATTCTTCAGAAATTCCACAGAAGATCAAAAGAATCCAAGAAGTCAAAATGAAGACACCATCCATGAATTTTTGCAACTGCTTAAAGAAAAACAGTCGATAGGTAGGCTATTGGACCTACTCAACATACTGCGAGAATACAAAGATGGAAATAAACTGACAAAGGATGCAAATCACCTCTCTTATAACAACAAATATTATGATCCACGAGTCGACTTGTAGATCGAGGGAATGATGGTCAATCAGGTGGTCATTGATTTTGGTTCACAATTCAATATTTTACCACGAGAAAAATAGGTATGAATGGTCCGACCCAATCTATCACCCACGATGAATTATATGAAGTTAGCTGATCAAATATTAATAGAACCAATCAAAATACTGATAAATGTCAACACGCAAATTATGGGAATACTGAATTCGGTCGATTTTGAGGTGATCGACCTTGTCGAAGGAATGCCAATGTATGCAACTCTTGTCGGTTGGCCATGGGGTCAACGAATGAAATTAACTGTCTCCCTGGAAAGAAATAGAATTAAATTGAAAGGAAGTGGGGGGAAATTAATTATTCCCCTAGATCCAAAGGAAGGAAAACCATGGATGGAGTCATGGGAAGAATATCAAGAAGCCAAATGTCTATACCAGATAAAAAATGAAAAACAATATTATATAGAACTGACTGTAGAAGGAGAAATTTTGAGAGAATTCCCCATGTCGTTCGAACATAATTATGACTCTGCCTTATTCAATTGGAAAATATAAAACTATGAAGAACATGCGAAAGACTGATGGTCCATCAAAGTTATTCCAAAGAAACATCACAGGACGTGCTATTCAATCTAGGATGTACCAAAAGTATACGAAAAAATAACCCGACAAACTCCCACTCTCATTCCAACCGACAATCAGTTAAGCAAACCCTTGTGATACAGTGAATGACATACCCCTTCGACCCATGTTGAAGAGGTAGAAAAATCCATAGGAGAGCAAGGAAGGACACAGAGTCTTGTGGAAAATTTCACAGGACAGGATAAAAGATGGTGGGAAATAAATTCCCCCCAATTACAAACATGGACAATTGTGTCAACATAATTCATTGAAATATTTGGTGACAAGAAACTATCCAAAGATGAAGATATTCCCACATTCAAAATCGGTTATAATCCAGTAGAACATACTCAACGTTGTGAAAGAGAATGGTGAAGAATATGATACAAGGATGAAAGGATATGGCCCCATCTGTTCCCAAGTACATTAGATTAGATACCAAGAGAATGGTACAATATTGAAGAAGCATGTGACCACACTTCCAACTAGGACGAAATCAAAGGAAATTGTGTGCAAGACTTCGAATTTAATCCAATAGAGGAACACTTGAAAGATCCATCATGTCAAATAAAAATATTTCTAGAAATCCCTTCACCATATCAATAGAAATAAAAATCAAAGATGTTGATCTATGGAGGATCGACATCGACTTGCAATTTTGTATTGGTAGAAAACAAGGAAATTTCGATTGCACGGAGGATTGACATGGATAATATAAAATGGCCAGGATAAAGTTTCCAATGGAAGAAAGACCATCCAACATTGCATAATCATGTGAAGTCAGTATTAAGTATAGCCACGAAACACAAAGAAGACCAGGAAGAACTTGACTTCCCAAAAATCTTTACAAAAAATGAAGAAGGAGAACACCACCTCGATGAATCAAAACCACCAGAATGGATCGACGAGTAAATTAAAACAAAGGAATTCGACATATCAAACGATGGTCGACCAAAAATGGTGCGAATAATTGATTATTGGTCCAACAAGCAAACATCCAACATAGTCAATCTGCTAAAAGAGTATCAATATGTTTTTTCACGCGACTACAAGGATCTGAAAGGACTTGTAGAGGAAATGGGTGAAATGAAGATCGAATTGATCCCAGGAGCAAAGCCAATTAAAAAATGACCATACAAGTTAGCCCATATGTACAAACCTATCATTCAAAAAGAGATCGAAGGAATGCTACAAGAAGGAATTATGTATCCTATCGACAAGACATGATCCAAAGAAGCATGATCCAAAGAAGTTAATAATTTGTGTCGATTTATGGGGACCCAATAAACAAACTGTGAAAAAACTATTCCCCACCCCTTTTTCTAATGAAATCATAAACGAAGTCATTGGTCATGAATGTTATTCATTTACTGACGGGTTCTCAGGTTATAACCATGTGCCAATAACAAAAGAAGATCAGGAAAAATCAACATCCGTGTCAGAACTTGGATCTTTTTCCTACAGAGTCATGTCATTTGGACTGAAGAACGCACCAACAATATTTTCAAGAATAGGAGTCAAATCATTCCAAGAGTATATCTACAAAACCATGGTTGTATACTTCAATGACTGGACAATCTATAGTCTACATAGAAATCACATACAATGGCTTCGACTTATGTTAGAATGTTGCAGGTAGATTTAAATATCACTAAACATCAAAAAATTCATATTTTCCACACCTATTGGAATCCTACTAGGAAATGTTGTATGTAAAGATGGGGTTAAGGTCAACATGGGTAAAATAAATATTATCCTTGATCTAAAACCACCCGTGAATAAAAAACAGATCAAAATTCTACTGGGTCATACTGTCTATTATAGGAAGTTTATACACCACTAGTTAGACATCACCTTCCCAATGGACGATCTTCTAGGAAAAGATGTCAAATTCAAATGGATCCAATACTGCCAAGAATCCTTCGAATTTTTAAAGAAAAAGTTGGTCAAAGCACCCATTCTCAAATTTTCAGACTGGTCGAGAAAGTTTCATGTCCATGTTGATGCATCCAATGTAGTTGTCGGGTCGATTTTATCTCAACCATACGATGACACAATGGATAAACCAAATGCATATGCAAGTCGGAAAATGAATAAAGTAGAAAGAAACTATTCGACTATGGAACGAGAAGCCTTAACAATGATTTTTTTTCTACAAATTATGTCACTATTTACTAGCAAACCCATTTACATTTTTTACAGACCATCAAGCATTGAAATACTTGGTCAATAAGCCAGTTTATCAAGGCAAGATTTAATGGTGGTTACTATTGTTTCAGAAATTTTAATTTGACGTAACCATTCGACCAGGGAAAAAGAATGTTCGACCTGATCACCTGTCACAACTAGAAACAAGAGAAGCTCTGACATGCATCGACGATGACCTACCAGATGCACACTTATTCAGAGTTGAAGTTTCACCCAAATATTTAGAAGATATTGCCAATTTATTAGAAGAAGGAAAGGCCCCGGAGGACCTCCCGACAAACAAAAATAAAACTATAGCCATGAAAATTGCACCATTCACAATCATTAACAGATACTTATACAAAATGGGAATGGACGATGTTTTAAGAAGATGTGTGTCAAAAAAAGAATGAGAGGATATCATCAATGAATCCCATGTAGGAGCAGTCAGAGGACATTTTCAGGTCGACACAACAACCAAGAAGGTACTACAAGAAGGCCCGTGGTGGTTGAATTTGCATAAATACTGTCAGGATCAAGTAAAAAAATGTGATAGTTTTCAAAGGCTTGGACAACCCTTGTGGAAAAATGAAATGCCACTAAGTTCAATAAACCCTAATCGATCTTTCGAAATCTGGGCTATCAACTTCATTGGACCATTTCCACCTAGGGAAAGAATAATCGGTGCCAAGTACATCATTGATGCGGTTGAGTATGTGACTAAGTGGGCAGAAGTTGAGCCGGTCGAGTCTTGTACCAAATAGATAGCATCTAAATTCATCTATGAGAACATTATCACAATATTTGGTTTTCCTTTGACACTAATCAACAACCAAGGAACTCACTTCGTAAATGAAATAATTAAATTTCTACTGGAAAAAAATTTAATCGACCATAGAAAAACAACAACCTATCACCCACATGCAAATGGGGCAGTCAAATCCTTTAATAAAATATTACACAAGGGACTTACAAAGATCTGTGGCATAAATAAAGATGGTTGGGACGATAAGATTCTTGCAATCCTTTGGGTGTATAGATCAACATTCAAAAGATCGACTGGATAAACTCTGTTCAAGCTAGTCTATAGCCATGAAGTTGTGATCTCGCTACATTTTTGGACTAATTCCGACATGGTCGCAACTATAGAAAATTTTGACGAGAGAAAAACCATGAATGACCGACTATACCAATTGAACAAGATGGAAGAAGAGAGGCTAATAAAAATACATCACCAAGAGGTTCAGAAGAAACAACAAAAAACGTGGCATGATCGCCATTTAAAGAAAAAATACATAAAAGAGGAAGACTTAGACTTACTGTATGATAGTCGTATAAAAGGAAAACCCAGAAAATTGGAAACAACATGGTTGGGGCCTTATGTGGTGGAATACATTCGACTGACTGGAGCGGTCCAATTTAGAACATTATTACGACATCCATTTAAGAAAGTAATTAATGGTTCCCATTTAAAGACATATCAAGTATAAAATAAAATAACCTTGGTTGGAAAAGTATATCAGGGAGATTCCAACAGGAACCAACTAAAATAACTAATCATACTTATAAGGAATAATCCTTGCTTAAAATTAATAATCAAAAAAGAAAGTTAGACAAATTCACGTATAAAAAAGCAAAAAGTTAAAGTATTTAAAGAATAGCCATAACACTAAGGGAAAAGCAACAATAAAGTAAAATGGAGAGAGAAAGTTGTCAGTGGTCAAGCCTGAGACAAGGTAGCAAAATATATTCTCGACGTTCTACACCTTCGACCAGCTTAAGACAAATACTCATAAGAAAAGAACCAAGTGAAAGGATCATTCCAAGTGCAAGTGAGCGCAGATCGGGTGAGTGAGGATCATATGAACACAACTCAAGAGAACATGATTGGCACGACAAGAGACGACACCATTCATACTCAAGAAAAATTATAAAAATGCAAGCAACCAAGACATCACCGACATCGACTAAGTCAATTCAAGTAATAAAGATGGCTCAAGAACTCCTGTTGGTGGGCTCATGCATTGACCATGTTTCAACAATTGAGACCCTATCGGTCGAACCCGAAAAAGAGTTTGTCTAAGAGACATCGATGTCAACACAATAAGTACATTCAATCCATGACATGAAAATATGGATAGTAATAACATAATTAACAATGATCAACGTCATAACAAAAAGTATGTCGTAGCCACCTACGTATTACCTTATCACGCACAACGTTCATGAAGAACTCATCAGGATTATCGTACGAGGCAGTTGGCACGAGCATCTGTTTAAAAACTATAGGGATATCAACGTGCAAAATATACTACACACATTTAGTAACTACCCAATTACGATAAGCCATATATGTTATTGTACCTCAAAGTAGTTGCACTCATAACACCATGATTTAAATTAGTAACTACCTCCTTTTCCTGTACTTCACAATCTGGGGAATTCGATCCTCATGCGGGGAAATTCCGCTACCAGTTTGGACTAGATTCAATATCATGAACCTAAACTTTATATAACAAATCCAAGTAAGGAAAAAATTCACTCTTCAGAAAGATAAATACTAGAGCAAAAACCATGAGCTGGACAAAGTTAGTAGTTGACAACCCTCCTAGATTAGGTTTTCAAAATTCAGAAGCAAGTCAACCATCTTGGCCCAAATGTGAGAAGAGGAATTTCCCCTTCACACAAAGTTGTGTAGGGCTCCTCTAGGGTTTCCTCAACCCATTGGTGAAGGTAGAAACAATCAGTGTTTCTTGCGCTAGATGCAGAAAGAAAATTTGGAAAAAAACTTCCAAGAAACACTCCAGTGCGGGAAGAAGTGACTGGGAAACCAAACCAAGGGTGACACAAAAGTAGAGTATTAGGAAATCAAAAGTTCGTAATGGTATCTAGGAAGAATCCTACTCACAGGAAAAGGATATCTTCAACCCACTAAAACACTGGAACACCATACATATGAGATGTGGCTGATTCAACTAGCAGTGGAACTCTAGGCACAACAACATAGTAAGAAATAGTACCTTAAGTCAGTTGTACATATAAAGATTTTGTCTCTTCTTCTTATATGCTTCTCTTTCTCTCTTCATATTATACTTCTCCATATTGTAATATTGTAATCAAAATATGAAAAAAAAAATTGTATGACCCCCACTTGCTTGGGACAAGCAAGGAATTGAGGTGGAGGGAGATGTTGTAGGGGCTATTCGAACTTGTTGACTAGACATGATGGTTGACTTAGAATCTGTCGGTCGACTAATGTAGTTAGAAGTAGAATTCAGTCAGAGTCTTTGTTAACGGACTGACCTAGGTAGTTAAGTAGTTACAATTGTCTGATAGAGGTATAAATAGATAAGTACATGAAGGCTAAGATAACTTCATGTGAGAGGTTATATGTAATTGTGTTGTATTGTCTATCATATAATAAAAGGATTGTTCTTTGGGATCTCATTACTTGTGTATGTTTCTATATATATTTATGTGTATGCATGTATCTCTATGATGGCTATGTAAGGTTCTACTGGTAACACTCCCTACTTTCCCTTAGATTACAACATCCTTCAATGATTAATTTTCTACAATTGTATATATATTTGTTCATCATAAGCCTCATCTTAGACTTGTAATATTTTCTATAGATTTGTCCACCAACAGTATCAAAATAATTTTCCATTTTTTGTATAACATTTTCTATAGTTTGTGGATCTTGATCAACAAAATTTGATTTGGTAATATCCAAATAGGCCCTACATCTTGTTCCCAACTTGGAGGCCCACCTTGTTGCATTTGTCCATATGGGCTCACCATATTTCGACATGTTAATCAAGAATGACTTCTTACCTTCTATTTTCCTTTCTTTTGCATTCCTTTCTATAAATCTATACAAACCTTGGCTCAATCTTTGTCTTTTAACAAAAGTAGACACATGTTCTAAACCACCAACAATATTTCTAGTTGATTCAGTTCCATTAGTAGATGCAATAGGTGTATTTTGAAGCACAACATATGTAAGTGTATTATCTTCACAACTTGCATTAACCAGAACTGCATGCTTATTGGCCACATCAGATTTTACAGTAGGTAGCTCAATATTGGTCTCTATAGATGTTGTTTCTAACATCTCCTTTAATTTTGAATAAATTCTCTCCAAACTTGATTTTCCTTTTATCTAAAGATTATTGATAATCTATTTTAGATTTTTTGTGAAGAGGTCATCCTTACAGTGTACATCACCATGTGCAATATCTACCTACACATCACCACATGCATTATTAATTTGCACATCATCACTACCACTATCATTTTCAGCAGTTACATTCGTTGCATCATTAATGTGTTTGCTTCTACGTGGAGTTGGTGGAAATACATCTTTATTTCCCTTTGATTTTTGCTCCACTTTATCTGTGCTATTTTTTTCTTTCCTATAAAAAAAATCATATTATGTCTTATATACATAAATTTCTTTCCTATAAAACATTAAACACTATTAAACAAATAATATACAACTTAAGTGGATTAACAACTTGCATGTTTGTCAAACCAAGAAAAGGTAAATATTCATCATTCTTGGCTACATTTTCTCTGCGAGAGCACTCATATTCTGTCAAGATTTTTGCATTATCGTTGTAGTCATCTAGTTTTTGCTTCGCATATTTTTTCTTCATATCCTAAAGTCCAAATAAACAATAATGTATAAATCAACCACTTGAATCAGTAGAACAACAATGGAATATGATTTTGAAACTCAGATTTTATTAATTGCATGTGCTGAAAAATTAAGTGCACAAGTGAAAGATCAAAAGCCACTTAAAATCATCCCTTGAAGTGTTTCTTATATAACTTGAAATCAACAGTAAATAAGTGAAATACAAACTCAGATTTTGTACTTGTTATCGCACAATTTGTACTTTGATAGAAGGATAAGTAAATGGAAAGAAAATTGGTGTAACTTGAGGTTATCCTATCACTGTCACCTCAATAGGATTCATATTTCTATTTAAGGTTGTAGGCCCAGGGGAGACGTCCTCAGTGACCTTGGGGTTTGAGAATGAAAGGTCAAAATGGTTATTAAAAGGTCCCCTCTCACAAGCCACCACTGATAAAAAAGTATCAGTTTTATAA
Organism: Picea engelmannii; assembly: GCA_009831015.1. Taxonomy (NCBI): domain Eukaryota; kingdom Viridiplantae; phylum Streptophyta; class Pinopsida; order Pinales; family Pinaceae; genus Picea; species Picea engelmannii. The sequence goes on along the minus strand of ML804500.1, from coordinate 54,582 downwards.
CCAATGAAATGATAATATATCAAGGTGTACTTGCCCAGAACAAAGCAACAAGAAACTGTATATATTTCAAGTACAACTTATTGGTTAGCACTTCATAAAACCATAGACTTTCTCAAATAAAGCAATTGGTTGATAATGATGAAGTAAACAGAAAATTATAACAACAATATTTATGAGGCAATACTTCACAATAAATTCCTTAAAACAACTTCAAAATGACTAAGAATAATCAACCATTAACATCATAATACTAGCATTTATTAGAAGCAAACAAGGAAATGCCTTAATCAAACTTTTTAATTGCTTTTAGAAGCTTTTAATGCTGCAATGTATGGTTGTAGCTTACTTTAGTAACAACAACAATGATTCTAGTAGGTTAGGCTATTCTAGTGTTAGAAGTAGTTAGTGAAAAGCTTAGAGTGTAGGTTTTGATGGTTGTTTTGATCAATAACTCAACAAGAAGACTTAGACTAGTGCTTTAGGGAAAATGGAGTTAATGATGTGGCAAAAAATGTTGAAGAGAAATGATGATAGTAGGAGAGTCAAAGACAAGAGAGATTAATATATGGAGTATTGGTAACCCAAGGATCCAAATATAAAACCCTAGGGGTTTAAATGTGTTGAACATGCACAGAATATATCTAGCTGCTAGAAAATACCACACACATTTGCAGAGAGAAATTGAGAAAGAAGAAGCAAGAGAGAAAGAATGGAAGAATTCTCATTAACAGTATTCCACACTCAAAGAGTGAATATTTTACAATAGATATAGGATACATTAGTAACTAATGAGCCATAGTGGTGGTCTAGGGTGATCCGAACACACACCAACAGTTATTGGAGTGAACTGCCACCTAGTCTAGTCTCTCAGGCAGTTACAGAAGTGAACTACCACCTAGCTGAGTTAACTAGTAAACTAGTCTTTAGTTAATTGACTGAACATAGAGTAGTGAAGAGTTAACTCAGGGAAACAAGGGTAATGCGCTAGTCTGGTGATGATCCCAAGGAAAGTGCACATTAGCTGGTGATGATCCTAATGTTGCATGATGACAAAACCAATGCAACAACTAAACTCAACTCAACTAGTCAAACTAAAGTGTCAATTGAAAGAGAATATTCTCCAGGTGGAATATTCTCCCCTAAAATATAGGATATTGGATAATGACTAATTATGAATAATAAATAAGGAAAAACCTTAGGAAAAATAAATCGTAGGTGTGTGTGAAGTAACTCCAACACCCCCTTGAACATCACTATGGTGAAAATAAAGAATGGGTCTTGGCAACGCGACCATGTTAGGTACCCAAATACAAAAGATACACTGAAATAAATGAGGAAAGAGGGAAAACCTCATGGGAAC
>ML804500.1:16519-31663 GCA_009831015.1 Picea engelmannii | reverse complement strand
TTAAATTTATTGAGAACAGTGCCCCATTTACCATGCTACTAGGAAAACCTTGGATTGAAAGAGATCAGGCCAGAAGGCAAGAAGAAGAGGAAGTTTTAGAACAGAAGAAGCAAGAGTTAAAAGAATTCATGACTAGAAGGATCACACACTTGATTGAAGAACATAAGAACATATCAAATCCATTTAACACTAGAGACCCGGATGTCGAAGTTGCAAGACCACTAGAAGAACCACTGAAGATTGAAGTGCATGTTCCTTATGAAGAAGAAGGGTTACACTTGAATCTTAGGAAGGAATCTCAACAACACGAAGTAACTATGCCAAAAGAAGATAAGGATCAGAATGGAAAAAGGCACACCGAGATGAAACTCACTGGGAAGAAGGCTAGAAAGCTAAGTAAAAAGAGAGCTAAGATCGACAATTTGCAGAAGGGTCTAGAGGGGACCTTGCAGAAGGAAAATTTTCAAAATTGGAGCTTGGTCGGGATATCAGAACAGTGACGCATGGCACTTCTCCATAGCGAAACAATATAGTCGTTGGGGAAATTATAACCGTTAGACCAATGCCTTGAATGGATGGAAAGACATTTTATGAACAAGACAACTTGCCATCCGACCGTTGGGATCGTGCCATAACGGATAGAACAAAGTTAATGAACGCTTCATACCCGTTGCAAGTGACCCATTGTCGAGTTACCTATTTATCCCGTTGCGCCATGCACCGAGAACACTTTTTCCAATTGAGAATTTGAGCCCACAGACTAAGTCGAGTTTATACAGTGATCATTGTGCTCTTTCTCTTTATCTCGTTATTGTGTCTAAGATACCCCTCGAACATGAGATTGTTAACCCCGAGCGTGTATGTCGAACGAGTTGAGCGCTGCCGAGAAAATTGTTGAAGAAGCTTTGATCAACCTCATGGCTGAGAGAGTCATGTCGATGTCTACAGGTGTACAAGCATCGTCAACAAGGGGAATGCCAGCCTCTCTATCTACTGCTCATGGAGCCATACCATCCCGACCATCTGATGAAAAGCGAACCAAGGATGATCCAGCGAATGCTAAATTGATCCTGACTATATTACCCACCTATATACCACCTCTAAGTGGTGCAATAAATCGAGACAGTGTGCCTAGATATTTTGACTACACTTTGGTCACTGCGTACCTCCCGAAGGGGATACGCACAGTTCGAGCAGACCAAGATAAGATTGCGGTGTTGAATTTTAGTGACTTCAACCTGGGATATCGCAAATTTTACAACATGCTCGCCCCACATAAGTACTTGACTCTAACTAAGGGGAATAATTCGAATATAATCCCCGAGTCGTGGACCCATAACCTCGCGCAGTCCACCCTGCTCAATGTCATGAAGATTCATCACTTAGGATGACACCAGGAGGTGATTACATGTGTCAATCTACTGTTGTCTTGTTACCATGGAGGTTATTTTTGACTAAACTGTCGTATAACAGTTGATTTGACTATGATCAAACGGATCACGGGGTTGAGTATGCAAGGACCCGATCCATAAGAGTTTTACCCCGGAAAAGCCATGGATCGTGCTCTAGCACAGTGGATCAAAGACACTTATGGTGATGTTGAGAAGGGAACGCGAGATTACAAAGTAGCTTCTATTCAGAGTGGCACAGTTCGCCTCGCTTGTTAGTTGATCGCAGGGAAGTTATTACGGAAGAATCGACCTACCCAAGTCACCGTTTTTGTAGTCAACCTCGCAGGGAAGTGTGCAGAAGGACTTCAGATGAACTGGGAAAAGTACCTGGTGAACCAATTAGAACTCGACTGCAGAGAAGCCCAGGACCAAGGGTATGAATTTCATTTCAGTTGGCTATTGATCATGATCTCTTTTATTGCCTGGGAGATGTCGTAAGGCGTGACCTTACCGGACATATAACCTTTTGAACCATTGGCCAGGAAGTTAAGTACACTGTGGTACTCAAATGATATGAATAAACAGTGGCAGTCCAATCTTTTTTTTCATACCTATTACAACCAGCTGAAGACAACCATCCAATATGAGCCTCACATCACTTTGAACACTCTACACCGGTTCAGGCCCTTGATGAAGTTTAACGCAGACCGACATTTTATTTACATCACATCGCACGCTGACGAACACAAGAAACGGCTCCAATCCTACTATAAGCTAACGGAGGAGGACTTGGAGTAGATCACCAAGGACTGGTCTGTGGACCTCCTCATTCCAGCAGACCCTATGGAGATATCTGACATCGACAGCCCAGAAAATGCGTAGGATACACCCAGACCTAGTAGGACAAAGAAGACTGAAGAGGTTCAGGATTTAGACAGTGCATCTGTGAAGACTGCTTCCATATCACTAGAGAAAGGAGGTGATGGTGAAGAGTTGAATGACAAAGAGGTCGAACAACAATAGGGTGATGAGGCTGATCCCCTAAAGAAGAGGAAAGGTTTGCCTTTGAAACTTTCCTCCCGGAAGAAATCGAAGGCCACCATGACCAAGATGCAGACCGTCCTCACCTCTGACGACTTTGACTTCCTCATAGTAGCCCTGAATGATGCTTCGTTGGAAATAGCAGAGAAAGAAGAATCAAAGAAACCTGCAACCACCCCTGCCTCTACCTCGGGTGAGACTTCATTTGCTTCGCAGGTGTTGCCGAAAGGGCCGGAAGTTAGGATTTTTTTGGTGCGTTGTTGTAGCGTTGAACCCTGGGTATTCCCCTATGCCAACACCAACCTTTCGATATTGAGACTAATGCATCTAACTATGTTGTAGGCACATTTCTCACTCAGCATGGTCATCCGGTGGAATACCATAGTGAGACACTCTCAGATACTATCTGGAAACACCCTACCTGTGACAAGGAAATGTATTCCATTGTACAATCCTATCGTCAATGGAAACATTACATTATGGTAAAGGAGACAATCATCCACATTGATCACAAGCCTCTTCAGTTCATACAGACACAAGGGAAATTGCAGAACGACCGCCATCAGAAGTGGTCCACCTACCTACAACAATTCTATCTCAATGTCAAGTATAATATAGGGATATCAAATCATGTCATTGACTACCTCATTCAACCTCCCATGGTTGCACTCATCACTATGCTCCATTCATGTGGACATGAGGCATCTGAGTGGCCCCAATTTTATCATCAAGATCTGGACTTTGCCACCACCTATTAGTTCTTGGGTACAGGCGCGACTGTCACCGATTTTCACATTCAGGACATACTATTATGCCATATGTTTCATCTCTTTGTTCATACAAGTGAGCATGCAAAATTGATTTGGGAAGCCCACTGCAGTCGGATGGCAGGACATTTTGGCGTGGAGAAAATTGTGGTCATTATTTAGAATCATTTTTATTAGCCAAAAATTCGGCAGGACGTCAGCAAGTATATCAGATCTTGCACTTTCGGTGCCATTTCCAAGCCATCCATCAAGAAGAAAGGCTTATACACCCCTCTTCCTACTCCTGAGAATCCTTGGGAATCCATCTCAATGGATTACATGTTTGGCCTTCCGTCCACCAAGCAAGGAAATGATTGCGTATTTGTGGTCATTGATTGGTTTTCAAAGATGGCCATCCTCACAGCATGAAAGAAGAATATCATAGTCGCAGATACTTATAAAGATATTCTTCAAACGAGTGTGGTTCCATTTTGGGATACCACAGACCATCATCTTCGACCGGGACAGGAGGTTCCTCTGCACATTTTGGTCGAGTCTCTGGTCATTGTTGGACACCAAGATCACTAAATCCACTTATTTATACCCCCAAATAGACAGCCAAACAAAGGTTATCAATCATATGATTGTGCAAATCCTACGCATGTACAACTCTAAGCATCCACGTACATAGGATGAGAGTCTCCCCTAAACACAATTACAACAAGTCTCTCCATAGCTCCACCATCCATAGCCCATTTCAAGTGGGTCTAGGATTCCAACCCTTGGGTCCCATTGATGTTGCACTACCTCTTTCCACCACATAGACAGACTGTTCCCATGTTCAGTCTGAGACCGACAAAGCCTCCATATTCATTGAACGGATTCAACACATCCGCTAACATGTCCGTTGAAGAAAATATATGAAATGATCTTACTCAAGCATTTTTATATTCTTCTTCGCTAAAGAAAAATAGACGAGAATATCACCCTATGTTTATACCCAACAAAAATAGCATCCTAACTCACAAGTATTAATTACCAGTGCTTAGGCTAGTCTTTTTTCAATAAAAAGCTTGCTAGAAATTTACTTTTTATGTAATTTTCTAAATATAATAGTTGTTGAAATGAATGTAAAGACAGAAGTAAAGAAACCAAGATGATAATCAAGACAGATGAGACATAAAGAAATCCTTTATTTCATTCCAATTCACCAAAGAGTCATTTTCTTTACAAAATATCATACAAAAATTTTGGACCAAAGTCAAACCTAGACATCCCTAATGGAACATACAAAAGGAGCTCTATCAGGAAACCAAAACTGAACTCTAAAAGATGGATCAACTTTCCACAGATTGATTCCCACTCGACTCTGTACAATATCCTTTCTCAGTCATGAAAACTAATTCACAAATAGACAAGTCTACACAAATTATCAAAGACAGATCAACACCTCTGAAAAACAAGTGTTTGAATAATGTGATTCAGCCCTGAGGGTGAGGAAGGGGAAACAATGGATTTCCCTTTGTGAAGGGCATGGTGGGACTCAGTTTTCAATCTCTTTCTAGCATGGGAGGATTGCACTGGTGAATGGGGATCAACTTTGAAAATCTAGTTGTCAGGCAGAGGAGCAAGCAAGGACAAATTGGGCTAGCCACGATGTTGGGAGACTGTCGGGTGAAAAATCTCTTGCCATCCATCATTTTCATGAACCTCGGGTTGCAATGAGACATGAGGAGGCACAGGGATACCAAGCGCTTGCAGAACTTGGAAAGGAGTTCTTTCAGGCCTAGGTTGGACTACTCCCTGCCCAATCCAATTGAAAAATCCGACCTAAAACAACTGGCCAAGATCTTATGAATCAACATCAAAATGTATGGAGAAGCTGGGCCTTCTTAGGCCCATGTTCCAATTACCTCTCCCTCTGTTTCCTTGGCCATGGCTACCTTGTCTGAAAAAACTCATTCTTGCATGCATGATTGATTAGCAGATAGTCTTTTCAATAACCATAAATGAAAACTCTTAAAAATATGAAACATATTTTGCTCAGTAATGTATTAGACTCATGCAATCCAATCCATACAAATTGTTTTATTGTTTATCAATGAGCAGGGGGGTGAATAAAGGGTCCTGGGATATGTGAGGGGTTTGTATTGAGCGAAACACAATATGATGAGGGGGAAAAATACGATTACTGCTCAAAGATAACAACAATCAACTGCAAACCAAAGAAAACATCACTGTAATTCACCAAGACACTGCTACTGCCAACTGTTTCACACAGAATTTTCCTTGACTACAATCAATTTTAGAACAGGGAGTGAAAAATGAATGTGGGAAGGCGATGGGGTTTTAATTAGAAAAAATAAAAATAATGGTGGGGAATGAGAGCAGGTATTTTTCACAAAATTAATCAACTAATCCATATATTCATTCTGCTAAAAGGAGATTCACCAACCAAACGATCATATCACTGTGTATTAGCTAGTTCACTGCTCATAGTAAAAAATCTAACACAGTGCCATCAACAAGATAGTATGCATTCCACAAAATCTGTAAGGAGTTATGTTCCTCTTATTTATAACAATTCTCAAATGTGTAACAGTAATCATTTCCACTATGTTAATCATCAAAACAACCACTGCCCACACATTTCTTCAATCTTCAAATATGCCCAAAGTTGTGTTTCAAAAATTGCAGTGAAGTTATATTGTCACTGTAATCAGGCTTATATTTTTAAATGCATGACATTCTTTAAACACACATATTGGCAGTCAACCAAATAATCCAGATTAAAATTGCAAAAACCTGAATCGTCATTTAAACAGACAGACAATAGACACCATGAAAAACACATGCTATGCACAAAATAATTCAATCATGCAAGTGTAATTCTGTCACTGGACAAGCCCAATTCAATGTGACTCTAACATGTTGGGCTATCCATCCAATACAATGAGGTATCAACAACATGTCTGTCTTCATAAAACAAATAATCAAAATGCAACAAAGTCATGCTTAAAACTCTGTGATTATCTCTGAGTCTGGAACCCAAAAAAAAATCCATATTATACACAGTGCGTAGCCACCCAAAACACCATGATGTGACATTCCCATTTAAAAACTCTAAACACACAGTCACAGTATTAACTTAGCCCATCGTGTCGATATTTCAAACTCATACAGTATTGCTTCAAATTGATCAAATTGCAACTAAGCATGTTGTGTAAAACTCGAGCTCATGCAATCAAATACTCATAACGCATACAGTGAATGGATTTTCTACAGTCATCCTGGTTGCAATAACCATTTGGCCCCAAAAGAACTCATAGTTACAATGACCATTTGCTCATTGTGTAGAAACACCACACATGCAAATGCAGCATGCACGAGCATCATTAAGCATTTGTAACCAATGCCATGCTAAGCATCCAAATAATCCTTAGTGAAAAAATAGTGTGACTATGTATCAACCAATCATCCAATCAACCAATCAACCAAACATGTTGTGGAAACCACGCATATCCACACATCGACATGAAGCAAGGTTGTGACCTTCTTAATTAAACAATATCGGGTTATCAAACACAAGGAGAGAGATTTTGTAATTTGAACTATCCAATTAACAATGCATGGTTTGTCAATTGTAAACACATAGGTAGTGACTAGATACCAAAAACCAACGCAACTGTCACATGACCAACTGGGCGAGCCTGTACTCAATTTTTCGACAATACACAGCTACCCAAAAATAACTAGGTAGTAAACCCGACAAGCTATGTCGGTCTTCTATGTCAACCCTCGGACCTATAGAGTTAAGAATTTCCTTTGTGACTAACATAGGGAAAGCTAAAGTCGATTCCTTCCAATGGTGAAAACCTATGAGACCAACGATGCATACATAGAGAGAACCACGACTTATTCATGGACAGGTAACAAATCTCGTGACAGGAGGGCTATAACAGAGGAGTGAGGCTCCAAATCGGCCACTAATGATACTTAACACACGCAGGGTATAACCCTCGTGGCTCTCAATCAAACAACCACAACCCTGAAGTGAAGACAGGGCCGAGAAAGAATAAAATAACCCACTGTGTAACCTTTAGTGGTGAAAACAAACCAATGCTCAAGCAAACAAACACAGTGACACGGAGTGCCTCCAACCATTAAAACCCATAAAAGCCATAGACCGGATATGGTGATGTGAATGCGTGAGAACAGACAGCCACCCAAGACCAAACAAAAAACCCTCCAACTAAACCAACAAGGATAATAGAGAGCCCTTATGGCTGTTAACCCCTAGGATGACCATTAACACCATGACTTCAACACTATTGCAGAGAGAACCATCAACGCTTCATTCCAAAATCAAATTTTTACACAGTTGCAAACTTTAAAGAAAGCACAAACAGATACACCTGAGCCAATAATCATTTCACAACCAGAGAAGATTCATGAATGGCCAAAAAAAGACATACTTGTAATCGAACAACTTAAAACACGAGTTGGCCGAGCAGTTCCTCTCTGCTAATAAATCAGAGCATAACCACAACAACCAGATTGAACAATAGCCCGACTAGGGTGGCGGCCAACGGAAGGAGTAAGGGCGACGTGTAGCAAATGCACATCGCCTCCACCCACAGTCAATTTAATTCAATAGTACACACCATCCATTAATCTACCAACGATTCATTTAAACCATGCATTGGAAATTGCATCTATTACTTGTCAAAACGTGCCACCCACATCATTCCTTCCATTCCAACTTGACCATATTACATATCAACTATATGATCCAATAAACCATGTATCGAATTATCACCAATAGCGCGATCTACATCAACCTGTACCATAGCATAATCACCATGCATATCGACTATATAATTAAAATAAAATCGCATAGCTATTAACTTAATAATTAAGATAACAACAATCCATTTAAAATCGATGCATGTAGTATAGTATATAGCATAGTTAAAATTCTCCCATTTGCATTTGTTACACTACTTTTCATTTCTTTCCAATTTCTTGTCTGTATTATTTGCTAATATGTTTATTGTGCAGGTCTTCTTGCAATAGATCCAATAACATATTGCAGTGATAGCAAGGATGACATAGGTCGTTGTAAATAAAAATTGAACCTAGGGCAGAAAAAAAAAACAAAAAAAAACATAATTATATCACCATGTAAGCAGTGTCGAACCTCAACACGACATCAAATAAGGACCAGACCTTATCTCCAATCTACAAGGGGGTCCCATCTACTAGTTATTATTATTTTTTTATAATAATAGGATTTAGCAACACTTTGCGGGAAAAACTTCGTTGACGATTTTTTATCGTCAACAACTGGCGACTCCACAGGGAAATTTGTTTTCAACAGATTTAGAACTCAGAACTCATGGTTTTGCGGACCAAGAATAGCAGGTCAATAAGATAAAACCAGGATGATTATGCAATAGGGGGAAGTGAGCGGATTTAATGGAAAGATGACTAGGAATTTGGGAATAATTTACGAAAAGTGTTAAGTATGAGGGGTCTTTACCACTATATGCATAATCATTCGAACAATATCTTCTCCCACTTTAAGGAAAAAAATTAGACTTTCTCTTGAAAACTCAATGGATGAAGAAATGGCAAGAAGGAGCGGGATATAACCAATTCTTTACAAGACAACAGTGGAAATATATAACAATTTCAAGGGTCCTTCAGTGGAGACACCATAATTGTTGTGTAAGCTTGATTGTTATTGACTAAAATTCTTCGTAGGAGTGTCACTGTGGCAGAGTCGATCCAACATCCTATATTGACCAAACAACTAAAAGACAGTAGGAAGTAAAATTATGATAGAAGTAAAAGCCAAAATTAAACTAGCATCAATAAAACACAGAAATGAAGAAGCAGCAAGCAAATTTTTGAAATAGAAAGCAGAAATCAAACTATTGTAAAGAAGAAGGAAAATAGCGCAAAAAATGAAAGCAGAGCTAAGCTACTAATATACAAAAAATCTAATCAGCGTTAGAACTTTTCATGTTGGTCCCTCATAATATTTCAAGCGAGGATTGTTAGTGTTGTAGGAAAACAATTGCTTATGTAGATCCTTCAAAATGTAAGAGTTAGTGTCCAAGACAAAAGCAGTTTGGAAAGGACCCAACACTTGGAATTCTGATGTAATTATCAGCCCCTTGACACACACAATTAGATCATCAAGATAGATATGGAGACTGAACAATTCATTGAGGGTCATGTGCATAGGTATTTTAAAAGCGGTACCTGTATCAAGTAAGCTAGAAAATCAGCATTGGTAAGACATAGTACCCCAATAAGTGATAAGAGTGGTTTTGTGAACATTTTCCCCTTTTATCTTGATTTTATTGTAACCCAGAATTTCACCAAATAAGCGCTTCAACTGTAACTCTACAACCTGTTGTAGAATCATTCTTATATTGACGGGGGGAGAAGGATTTCTTATGATAGTCGGACTGAAGGTGTGAAGATGAATGCAGGTTCTAATATGATATGTGGTCTTTGAAGTAGGTACCCAATTTGGAACCTATTCAGGGTGGACAAAAAAAATAATCCTAGACCTTAAGAAATTTCCCAACTCCTTTTGAAATGGTGCTTCCAATGCAGAGTTAACAAGTTCTTGTTTTTGCTTAGCTGGTTTCATAGTATGTTGAACAAGACAAGGATCAAAACCACGAATATCCTCATAAGACCAAGCAAAAACCTTTTGAGATTCACCGAGTAGCCCGGTGGACCTCATCTCTTCTTTATCAGAACATTGGACATTTATTTTAACATTCGTCGAAGATTAAGGTGTCCTAATGTTCAAGGGGATGGTTTCAACCACCTTCTTTCGTAACTCTTCTTCTTTCTATTTTTATTTATTGCCTACATCACTCGATGAAAACAAATTCTCAAGAGGAGTCAAGCCCTCAGGAATTTTATTTTTCTCTATGGATATAATCTCCTCAGGCTTAAAAGGTTCGTCTTGAATGAAAGCGCAAATGCTCTCATTGTTAGGGAGGTCCTGCCAAGATTCTACATTGTCAGGGATGTATGGACGATATAGAGATTGAAAGGAACAGTCAGGCATGTGAGGTAAAAAATTTTGATTAGGAGAAGCTACAAAGAGAGCTAACTGACCATCCATTGAATTCAACTCCCTCTGAACATGACTAATGTTGAAGGATAAAAGGTTTGAGATAAGCACCCAAGCAGTTTGGGAATAATGTTCCATCAGCTTGTCGCTAGGAGAGCAGATTTTTCGTATCAAGTTCACAACGAGCTCAGAATCTCTGAAAATTGAAAGGTGACCACATCCAAGATTAAGGGCATTTTCAATGCCTAATAATAAAGCTTTGAACTTAGTGGCATTGTTTGTACAAGCGAACTCTACCTATAAGACAGATTATGAATCCTTCCTGCAGGGGAAATCAAGGTAATGTCAGCCCCATTTCCTTCATTAGAGCTTGAACCATCAAAGTGCATATGCCACATATCATCTTCTAAATCGATTATTTCCAAAGGAATATTATCCTCTTCAACAAAGATGGATTACACTCCTAGGTCCTCTTCGATATAGTTCATGGTAAATTGTGGAACACTGTTTATGTAGGGTGGGATTCTTCCTTCTCTAAGGAATATAATGTTCGTACCATTCGGAGGAATGGATAAATGTGTCTCATCAAGTGAGAGATATCCACTTGTTAAGACTTGTGAATCTCTTCCCAAGATAATTGAGTAATTTCTTACAGGCATATCAATGACCTGAATGTTGAGGGTTGTCCTTATCTCAGGATGAGCACATAAAACCAAGGTTACATATTTAATCTCGCCTATGGTTGTTTGTTGTAGACTATTATAGGAGAGCATGCTTCTGGCATTTTCATTGGTATAAGACAAGCCTATCTCTTCCATAATAATCTTCGACATCACACTTGGGCCCAAACCACCATCAATGAGGCAACAATGGGAAGTCTTATCCATAATATTTACAGAAATATAAAAAGGGGGATTTTTTTACAGGGTATCTAAATTTATGTACACCTAATTTATTTACAGAAGAATCCTCTTCGTCTACCTCTTCGGAAAGGTTGGCTACAATGGAAGCTTTTCCTTCCATGAATTTTTTCAAATGCATCTGTTGTTCAGGGATGAAAACCATGTCTAGAAGGGTTGCATCTTCTTTGATGTTGGCCAACTGATTCAAGATATTGTATTTGGAAGAGGGGAGAGGAGGATTGATCACTTGACTCTCATGAACCTTAGGAACCTGGAGAGTAGAAGCAGTTGAGGATGAGCTTGGGCCAGAAGAACTGCAGGGAGGATCAAATTTTCCCTTGGGAGTATAGGCCTTGTTCCTAGTGTTGATGACCATGACATCCTCTGGCTCTGCAAAATCTAGGACAATGATAGTATCTTCTGGTCTTTTACCAAAGATCTTATCTCTGGCACTCTTCTTTACCTCTCATGTGGTTTCCTCGTGGTGTTCCTCGCAAAAGTTACACCAACTCCGAGGCAGGATAGATTTAGGCTGAAAATTGTTTTCAACAGGATTTCTAAAGGGGGTGCAGAAGAGGATGAAGCTCCAGGGGTGAGAGGGGAGATAGTACCCTTCCGCTCAAACGCTATGATATGGTTGTTCATATCTTGTACTAGTTGTAAGAGAGCGGACATGTCTGTTTTTCTAATTGATTCTCCCTAGGGAAGACCAGTTCTTTCAAGTTGTTCTTCATACTTTGAACAGGTATGCAGAGCGGAACCGAGATTATCAATGGATTTTTCCTCAAGTCTATGACGGTAGGGAGAAGGAAATTCATTGTATTAATATATGAAATCGGCTTGGTTCTGAGGGAGGATAAGTTCAGGGATTTGATTGTATAACTTGGTGAAATACAAGTTAAAAGACTTGATGGTTTCGCCATCCTTATAGGTGACATTATTGTATTCCCTTAACTTCTTAGCGGGGCTTTTGGATTGCCCATAAGTGGATTGGAACCAATAGATTAACTCCTCCCAAGTATACAGAATCTTAGGAGGAAGTTCAAAGAAATCGGTCGCAGCCTTTCCTTCTAAGGAATTGGTGAACAAGCGCATGCAAGTGTCATTGTCGTTGGCACCTATGTTATGACAAGCATTAGAAAATGCCACCATGTGTTCGTTTGTACTGACAGTGTTATTTCCTGAAAACATAGGAAGGTGCTCTTTAAATTTTGGAAGTGGACGAGTAGAAGGTGCTAGGTTAAGAGGAGAGGACACATGCCATGGTGTGGTTGTGGTGTCTTATTCAAATTGAAAATTTCCATACTTTTTAATAACTTTGGTGGGGTTTGTGGTAGATTGTACAGGGATGTGGTGGCTATATAAGCTACCAATCACTAATGACGATGAATATTGAGAAGACAGAGCACTTCTGGTGCCACCAGATCCACCACTAGATGTCATCCTATGGATGATAGATGAGGGAAAGAAGGACGAACTGGATGAATCACATAAAGTTATCCTTAGAGCACTTTGTTGGGTAGATAACACAATGTTTCTCCTTCCTATTTCAGCAATAGGATTTATTTCAGGTGACAAACCTCTTCTTCTTCTAGAAGCACAAGAGCCTAAGGAATGAAAAAAGGGCCAAAACTTGAAGAAACAAAAGGGTCACTTTTGATTTCTAGGTTGTCTACGTCTAGATTCCAATTGTTATTCAACACTAATATATCGTTCAATTGCTGCCCAAGAATGGTTAAGATCACCACGAGTGTTGGCAGTGTCTAAGATGGTATTAAACAGATTTAAAGCAATGTTGGTATGATCTTGAAGATCGGGCTCAATGTTGGGTTGCCTTGCAACATGAATGGTCAATAAGGATAAACAGTCAAAGAATCAATATCAGAAAAAGAAATATGTATCGATGAAAATCGAGTATAGAAATTAACCAGAGAGATATCGAAGATCTCCCTAGTATGGTCGCCAAATAAATGTTGAGGAAAAGATATGAAATGATCTTACTCAAGAATTTTCAGATTCTTCTTGGCTAAAGAAAAATAGACGGGAATATCACCCTATGTTTATAGCCAACAAAAATAACATCCTAACTAACAAGTATTAATTACCATTGCTTAGGCTAGTCTTTTTCAATAAAAAGCTTGTTGGAAATTCAGTTTTTACGTAATTTTCTTAATATAACAGTTGTTGAAACGAATTTAAAGACAAAAGTAAAGACACCAAGATGATAATCAAGATAGATGAGTGTAATGTCCCCCACCTCTCGATGAACAAGTCTGGGAAGACTTAGTGGTCTAGACATCCCCACTAGACCATAGTCTCACACGGCATGGGGAAAAGTCAACCAAACTAATGTTATAATTTGAAGTTGACTTAGGAAAAAGGGAAAAAAGTAACTCAATGAAGAAATAGAACGTTGGAGGTTGAGTTAGGAGTTGAACCTAGGAGTTAAACTAACTCAATGGGAAAATAGAATGGAGGTATAAAAGAAAGGCTAGGGCGCACCTCTCATTTAATCTTGGATATTTGGTATTTTGCTTGTTGCACTCTTGAGCACACAGTTTTGAGGGTTTTGAGATTACAAGCCCTAGAGAACAACTCAGTGGTGAAATATTCCAGTCACCTTGTTCCAAGCTTGGTCTTGGGGATGAAATACTCCACCCACACCATTCTACACTCATCATCTAATCAGGAGAGCAGCAGGGGCCGTACCAGTTAGGGTTTTCCGGCAAGGGTGCACCATTTATTGAGGAGCAGTTCGATCCAGATTTTTAAAAGAGATTTGGGAGATTCTAGCATTAGGGATTTTCTTGCAGGACCTTTCTCATCAGTTTGGAGGCTTTCTTGAGGATTTACTACGACCATATCATTATCTACAAGATGGGACAACTTTGAAGGAAGGAAGACGTTTTGATGATTCGGTGATTCTCAGATCTAGGAGGGTCTACCTCATATCTAATATTGAAACTTCTCCTAGGGGTTTGTGACTGCTCGATCTATCATCCTAGAGAGTTTCAGGTGGTTTGGAGGCCTCATTCATCCAGGCCAAATTGTTGGTCCTATCTAGGGTTTCAGGAGGGTTGTACCTATTTAGGGTTGCAACAATTGGAGGAGGAAGATGTGGTATTTGGGCTTCATATTTGAAGAGGGGGTTCATATTGCCCTGATATATCTCTTGGTGGAGTTTGGTAGCATTTGGAGGTCTTCTTCAGGAGGGTTGAACCCTGGTCTTCATATTCTTCAACATGACATACCAACAGCTAGGGAGGTTGTACAAACCCTATCTTTTTGTATTGGATCTCTCATATTGTATACAGCCTTTGGGAGGCTTATCTTGTGTTCCATGAGAATTTTGTAGCAAATCATATCTTATTTATTGGATCCATTTGATGTTAGTCCAGATATGCTCGTATATTGTATCAGGCTCTTGCTATTTCCTAATAAAGAGGTCAGATCTATGCTTTATGGTTCCATATCTTGTATGTTGATGAAATATTGCATTATGTTGAATGAATCTTGATAAATTGTGTTGAACAACTAAATATAAACCCTAAGCCTGAAATATCAATGGCCATCCTGCAAACACAAACAATCAATAGTTAGTTCAGCGGTTAGCTAGTGTTTCCAAGCGAAAAAATTGGCTTGGGAACATTACAGTGGTATCAGAGCTCTGATCGTCCCATTATGTGAGGATTAGCACATGCAGAGGTACAATGGTATCTATATGTTCCAAAGGAAGAAACAAGCAAGTGAAACAGAGGCCGAGATGGAGGGTTCAGGTTGTTATCTCCTCAAATAACATAGTCAAATTTGTTTATTTTAGGTGATAGGAAGTCATCAAAAAATTCATTTCTAAATTTTCTAAGGCTCATTTTTTAGAGCTTTATGCATGTAATAAAGTTTGAAAAACATTTGGTTTTGTTTTTATTTAAAAAAAGGCAAATCTCGAGTTTCGGTGGCTTAGG
>ML804500.1:0-16419 GCA_009831015.1 Picea engelmannii | reverse complement strand
ACAGAGCCTTAAAAAAAATCACAGTCAGGAACCGGTACCCAATTCCCAGGATTGATGACCTTCTTGACCAACTCAAGGGGGCAAATTTTTTCAACAAGATTGACCTAGAGTCTGAATACCACTAGGTTCCCATCGAACCAACTAATGTATGGAAGACAACCTTCAAATATAAAGAAGGTCTCTTCGAATGGTCGATGATGCCCTTTGGATTAACAAATACGCCAGCCACTTTCATGAGGTTGATGGATGATGTATTGAGACCCTTCACCAACTCTTTTGTGGTGGTATATTTGTATTACATCCTCATCTTCAATATAACTTGGGAGGAGCACATGCGTCATATTCAATAGGTTTTGAGCACTCTGCGGCAGCACAAGCTATATGCCAACTTGGAAAAATGCTCTTTTGGCATGAACAGGGTCCAATACTTGGGACACATTGTTGATGAGCATGGGGTACCTATTGATCTAGCTAATATCCAAGTCATTTGTGACTTTCCAACCTCGACCACACTAACTGAGCTTCGGATCTTCTTGGGACTGGCCAACTTGTACAGATAGTTCATGTTGGGATTCTCCCATATTGCATGGACCCTCATCCAGGTGACAAAGGGCGGTGGCAGGGAAAATTTTGTGTGGGGTAAGGAAAAACAACGATCATTCTATGATCTGAAGAATCACTTATGCTTAGCTCCAGTCCTCTCCTTGCTAGATTTGCACCAACTATTGGCCCTTGACCAAGTTTTGGGAGATCCTTGGTCAAGTTGACCTATTTTGGGACTGCGACAGCCTGTCGAAGACAGAGTGCAAGACAAAGTAAAGATCGCGGGATATCGACCCCTTTTTGGGATTTGGGAATATTTAATGGGTATGGGATGTCATCCCATGGGTTTACCCATGTTTAGGCCTATTTTGTATGTATAAATAGAAGTCTAGGCAATGTAAGAAGTAGTGGAATAGTGCGCAAGTGTTGTGAAAGTTGGCTAAGTGCTAAGAGTGGGATATGTGTGATCAAGAAGTGTAAGGCTTTGTGCATACTGTGTGAGACTTGCAGAGCCGAGTGCAAGTCATTGTAAGAGACTGTGGAGGGCTTTGTGTTGTAACGCAAGGAAGGAGGATCTAGCGACATGTGCAGATCTCCTGTCTTATGCAGAGTAAGGGTTTTTGGCTCTGTTCATGTAGATGACTGATTGAAGCTAATAAAGAAGAAGAGTTGGTGGACGTAGCCCCGGGGTGGGGGTGAACCACGTAAATAATGTGTTATTCTTCTCTGTGCGATGTTCTGACATGTTTATGTGTTATTTTCTAAGTGCTTTGACACAGATAGATATATTTGATTATGTTTTGTGCTTATGATGAATCTAGATGCTAGATCTGACATCTGTGAAATTTCTTAGTGCTTGAATCTGCTAGATCTGATCTAATTCCTTTTCTAAGTGCTCATATACATTAGATCGGGGTGGATGTTGTGATGCTCTGTTTTATCTGTAGAGTAGATATTGGTTAGCTAATGATGAACTAACGGTGCTAAGTGCTCTATTAAGTGTTATAATCACATATATGTGTCCCATCTAAGGTTGCAAACACCTAAGTCCTGCAACCACCCTTGCCTCTACCTCGAGTGAGACTTCATCTGCTTCGCAGGTGTTGCCGAAAGGGTCGGTAGTTAGGGTTTTGTTGGTGGGTTGTTGTAGCGTTGAACCTTGGGTTTGCCCCTGTGCCAAAAAATGGTAATGTTGTTGGGACCTAAAAAATGATTGATAAGGTTCAAAAAAGAACATGAGACAAGAAAACCCTAAGGCAGATCCAGAAACTAAGATTATGACAGAATCCCAGGAAGAATCAGAGAAAGTATTTCTATATATAAGAGAAACCCTGAATGCTCATCGACATGTCAGATTATCATGGATCTTCACAGAAAAAGAATTCCTTGAAGCAAGAATAGGAGACTTTGACGTTGACTGTGTTCTGGATAAGGAAACACAGGTGAATATTATGACAGAAAGAACTTGGGAAATTTTAGGAAAGCCTGCTATGATTCCCTTATTGGGAGGAATAGGATTATTCAGAGGAAAATTGATAACCCTCTATGGGAGACTTACCAAACTACCTATGAATGTCAATGGAACTTCAAAAGAGGAAGATTTTGAGATTATTAAATTTATTGAGAACAGTGCCCCATTTACCATGCTACTAGGAAAACCTTGGATTGAAAGAGATCAGGCCAGAAGGCAAGAAGAAGAGGAAGTTTTAGAACAGAAGAAGAAAAAGTTAAAAGAATTCATGACTAGAAGGATCGCACACTTGATTGAAGAACATAAGAACATATCAAAGCCATTTAACACTAGAGACCCGGATGTCGAAGTTGCAAGACCACTAGAAGAACCACTGAAGATTGAAGTACATGTTCCTTATGAAGAAGAAGGGTTACCCTTGAATCTTAGGAAGGAATCTCAACAACACGAAGTAACTATGCCAAAAGAAGATAAGGATCAGAATGGAAAAAGGCACACCGAGATGAAACTCACTGGGAAGAAGGCTAGAAAGCTAAGTAAAAAGAGAGCTAAGATCGACAATTTGCAGAAGGGTCTAGAGGGGACCTTGCAGAAGGAAAATTTTCAAAATTGGAGCTTCGTCGGGATATCAGAACAGTGACGCATGGCACTTCTCCATAGCGAAACAATATAGTCGTTGGGGAAATTATAACCATTAGACCAATGCCTTGAATGGATAGAAAGACATTTTATGAACAAGACAACTTGCCATCCGACCGTTGGGACCGTGCCATAACGGATAGAACAAAGTTAATGAACGCTTCATACCCGTTGCAAGTGACCCATTGTCGAGTTACCTATTTATCCCGTTGCGCCATGCACCGAGAACACTTTTTCCAATTGAGAATTTGAGCCCGCAGACTAAGTCGAGTTTCGCCTTGCTTGTTAGTTGATCACAGGGAAGTTATTACGGAAGAACCGACCTACCCAAGTCACCGTTTTTGTAGTCAACCTCGCAGGGAAGTGTGTAGAAGGACTTCAGATGAACTGGGCAAAGTACCTGGTGAACCAATTAGAACTCGACTGCAGAGAAGCCCAGGACCAAGGGTATGAATTTCATTTCAGTTGGCTATTGATCATGATCTCTTTTATTGCCTGGGAGATGCCGTAAGGTGTGACCTAACCGGACATATAACCTTTTGAACCATTGGCCAGGAAGTTAAGTACACTGTGGTACTCAAATGATATGAATAAACAGTGACAGTCCAATGTTTTTTTTCATACCTATTACAACTAGCTGAAGACAACCATCCAATATGAGCCTCACATCACTTTGAACACTCTACACCGGTTCAGGCCCTTGATGAAGTTTAACGCAGACCGACATTTTATTTACATCACATCGCACGTTGACGAACACAAGAAACGGCTCCAATCCTACTATAAGCTAATGGAGGAGGACTTGGAGTAGATCACCAAGGACTGGTCGGTGGACCTCCTCATTCCAGCAGACCCTACGGAGATATCTGACATCGACAACCCAGAAAATGCGTAGGATACACCCGGACCTAGTAGGACAAAGAAGACTGAAGAGGTTCAGGATTTAGACAGTGCATCTGTGAAGACTGCTTCCATATCACTAGAGCAAGGAGGTGATGGTGAAGAGTTGAATGACAAAGAGGTCGAACAGCAACAGGGTGACGAGGTTGATCCCCTAAAGAAGAGGAAAGGTTTGCCTCTGAAACTTTCCTCCCGGAAGAAATCGAAGGCCACCATGACCAAGATGCAGACCGTCCTCACCTCTGACGACTTTGACTTCCTCATAGCAGCCCTGAATGATGCTTCGTTGGAAATAGCAGAGAAAGAAGAATCAAAGAAACCTGCAACCACCCCTGCCTCTACCTCGGGTGAGACTTCATTTGCTTCGCAGGTGTTGCCGAAAGGGCCGGAAGTTAGGATTTTTTTGGTGCGTTGTTGTAGCGTTGAACCCTGGGTATTCCCCTATGCCAACACCAACCTTTCGATATTGAGACTAATGCATCTAACTATGTTGTAGGCACATTTCTCACTCAGCATGGTCATCCGGTGGAATACCATAGTGAGACACTCTCAGATACTATCTGGAAACACCCTACCTGTGACAAGGAAATGTATTCCATTGTACAATCCTATCGTCAATGGAAACATTACATTATGGTAAAGGAGACAATCATCCACATTGATCACAAGCCTCTTCAGTTCATACAGACACAAGGGAAATTGCAGAACGACCGCCATCAGAAGTGGTCCACCTACCTACAACAATTCTATCTCAATGTCAAGTATAATATAGGGATATCAAATCATGTCATTGACTACCTCATTCAACCTCCCATGGTTGCACTCATCACTATGCTCCATTCATGTGGACATGAGGCATCTGAGTGGCCCCAATTTTATCATCAAGATCTGGACTTTGCCACCACCTATTAGTTCTTGGGTACAGGCGCGACTGTCACCGATTTTCACATTCAGGACATACTATTATGCCATATGTTTCATCTCTTTGTTCATACAAGTGAGCATGCAAAATTGATTTGGGAAGCCCACTGCAGTCGGATGGCAGGACATTTTGGCGTGGAGAAAATTGTGGTCATTATTTAGAATCATTTTTATTAGCCAAAAA
Organism: Picea engelmannii; assembly: GCA_009831015.1. Lineage (NCBI taxonomy): Eukaryota > Viridiplantae > Streptophyta > Pinopsida > Pinales > Pinaceae > Picea > Picea engelmannii. The sequence continues at coordinate 11,761 of ML804500.1, read as the reverse complement.
TTCGGCAGGACGTCAGCAAGTATATCAGATCTTGCACTTTCGGTGCCATTTCCAAGCCATCCATCAAGAAGAAAGGCTTATACACCCCTCTTCCTACTCCTGAGAATCCTTGGGAATCCATCTCAATGGATTACATGTTTGGCCTTCCGTCCACCAAGCAAGGAAATGATTGCGTATTTGTGGTCATTGATTGGTTTTCAAAGATGGCCATCCTCACAGCATGAAAGAAGAATATCATAGTCGCAGATACTTATAAAGATATTCTTCAAACGAGTGTGGTTCCATTTTGGGATACCACAGACCATCATCTTCGACCGGGACAGGAGGTTCCTCTGCACATTTTGGTCGAGTCTCTGGTCATTGTTGGACACCAAGATCACTAAATCCACTTATTTATACCCCCAAATAGACAGCCAAACAAAGGTTATCAATCATATGATTGTGCAAATCCTACGCATGTACAACTCTAAGCATCCACGTACATAGGATGAGAGTCTCCCCTAAACACAATTACAACAAGTCTCTCCATAGCTCCACCATCCATAGCCCATTTCAAGTGGGTCTAGGATTCCAACCCTTGGGTCCCATTGATGTTGCACTACCTCTTTCCACCACATAGACAGACTGTTCCCATGTTCAGTCTGAGACCGACAAAGCCTCCATATTCATTGAACGGATTCAACACATCCGCTAACATGTCCGTTGAAGAAAATATATGAAATGATCTTACTCAAGCATTTTTATATTCTTCTTCGCTAAAGAAAAATAGACGAGAATATCACCCTATGTTTATACCCAACAAAAATAGCATCCTAACTCACAAGTATTAATTACCAGTGCTTAGGCTAGTCTTTTTTCAATAAAAAGCTTGCTAGAAATTTACTTTTTATGTAATTTTCTAAATATAATAGTTGTTGAAATGAATGTAAAGACAGAAGTAAAGAAACCAAGATGATAATCAAGACAGATGAGACATAAAGAAATCCTTTATTTCATTCCAATTCACCAAAGAGTCATTTTCTTTACAAAATATCATACAAAAATTTTGGACCAAAGTCAAACCTAGACATCCCTAATGGAACATACAAAAGGAGCTCTATCAGGAAACCAAAACTGAACTCTAAAAGATGGATCAACTTTCCACAGATTGATTCCCACTCGACTCTGTACAATATCCTTTCTCAGTCATGAAAACTAATTCACAAATAGACAAGTCTACACAAATTATCAAAGACAGATCAACACCTCTGAAAAACAAGTGTTTGAATAATGTGATTCAGCCCTGAGGGTGAGGAAGGGGAAACAATGGATTTCCCTTTGTGAAGGGCATGGTGGGACTCAGTTTTCAATCTCTTTCTAGCATGGGAGGATTGCACTGGTGAATGGGGATCAACTTTGAAAATCTAGTTGTCAGGCAGAGGAGCAAGCAAGGACAAATTGGGCTAGCCACGATGTTGGGAGACTGTCGGGTGAAAAATCTCTTGCCATCCATCATTTTCATGAACCTCGGGTTGCAATGAGACATGAGGAGGCACAGGGATACCAAGCGCTTGCAGAACTTGGAAAGGAGTTCTTTCAGGCCTAGGTTGGACTACTCCCTGCCCAATCCAATTGAAAAATCCGACCTAAAACAACTGGCCAAGATCTTATGAATCAACATCAAAATGTATGGAGAAGCTGGGCCTTCTTAGGCCCATGTTCCAATTACCTCTCCCTCTGTTTCCTTGGCCATGGCTACCTTGTCTGAAAAAACTCATTCTTGCATGCATGATTGATTAGCAGATAGTCTTTTCAATAACCATAAATGAAAACTCTTAAAAATATGAAACATATTTTGCTCAGTAATGTATTAGACTCATGCAATCCAATCCATACAAATTGTTTTATTGTTTATCAATGAGCAGGGGGGTGAATAAAGGGTCCTGGGATATGTGAGGGGTTTGTATTGAGCGAAACACAATATGATGAGGGGGAAAAATACGATTACTGCTCAAAGATAACAACAATCAACTGCAAACCAAAGAAAACATCACTGTAATTCACCAAGACACTGCTACTGCCAACTGTTTCACACAGAATTTTCCTTGACTACAATCAATTTTAGAACAGGGAGTGAAAAATGAATGTGGGAAGGCGATGGGGTTTTAATTAGAAAAAATAAAAATAATGGTGGGGAATGAGAGCAGGTATTTTTCACAAAATTAATCAACTAATCCATATATTCATTCTGCTAAAAGGAGATTCACCAACCAAACGATCATATCACTGTGTATTAGCTAGTTCACTGCTCATAGTAAAAAATCTAACACAGTGCCATCAACAAGATAGTATGCATTCCACAAAATCTGTAAGGAGTTATGTTCCTCTTATTTATAACAATTCTCAAATGTGTAACAGTAATCATTTCCACTATGTTAATCATCAAAACAACCACTGCCCACACATTTCTTCAATCTTCAAATATGCCCAAAGTTGTGTTTCAAAAATTGCAGTGAAGTTATATTGTCACTGTAATCAGGCTTATATTTTTAAATGCATGACATTCTTTAAACACACATATTGGCAGTCAACCAAATAATCCAGATTAAAATTGCAAAAACCTGAATCGTCATTTAAACAGACAGACAATAGACACCATGAAAAACACATGCTATGCACAAAATAATTCAATCATGCAAGTGTAATTCTGTCACTGGACAAGCCCAATTCAATGTGACTCTAACATGTTGGGCTATCCATCCAATACAATGAGGTATCAACAACATGTCTGTCTTCATAAAACAAATAATCAAAATGCAACAAAGTCATGCTTAAAACTCTGTGATTATCTCTGAGTCTGGAACCCAAAAAAAAATCCATATTATACACAGTGCGTAGCCACCCAAAACACCATGATGTGACATTCCCATTTAAAAACTCTAAACACACAGTCACAGTATTAACTTAGCCCATCGTGTCGATATTTCAAACTCATACAGTATTGCTTCAAATTGATCAAATTGCAACTAAGCATGTTGTGTAAAACTCGAGCTCATGCAATCAAATACTCATAACGCATACAGTGAATGGATTTTCTACAGTCATCCTGGTTGCAATAACCATTTGGCCCCAAAAGAACTCATAGTTACAATGACCATTTGCTCATTGTGTAGAAACACCACACATGCAAATGCAGCATGCACGAGCATCATTAAGCATTTGTAACCAATGCCATGCTAAGCATCCAAATAATCCTTAGTGAAAAAATAGTGTGACTATGTATCAACCAATCATCCAATCAACCAATCAACCAAACATGTTGTGGAAACCACGCATATCCACACATCGACATGAAGCAAGGTTGTGACCTTCTTAATTAAACAATATCGGGTTATCAAACACAAGGAGAGAGATTTTGTAATTTGAACTATCCAATTAACAATGCATGGTTTGTCAATTGTAAACACATAGGTAGTGACTAGATACCAAAAACCAACGCAACTGTCACATGACCAACTGGGCGAGCCTGTACTCAATTTTTCGACAATACACAGCTACCCAAAAATAACTAGGTAGTAAACCCGACAAGCTATGTCGGTCTTCTATGTCAACCCTCGGACCTATAGAGTTAAGAATTTCCTTTGTGACTAACATAGGGAAAGCTAAAGTCGATTCCTTCCAATGGTGAAAACCTATGAGACCAACGATGCATACATAGAGAGAACCACGACTTATTCATGGACAGGTAACAAATCTCGTGACAGGAGGGCTATAACAGAGGAGTGAGGCTCCAAATCGGCCACTAATGATACTTAACACACGCAGGGTATAACCCTCGTGGCTCTCAATCAAACAACCACAACCCTGAAGTGAAGACAGGGCCGAGAAAGAATAAAATAACCCACTGTGTAACCTTTAGTGGTGAAAACAAACCAATGCTCAAGCAAACAAACACAGTGACACGGAGTGCCTCCAACCATTAAAACCCATAAAAGCCATAGACCGGATATGGTGATGTGAATGCGTGAGAACAGACAGCCACCCAAGACCAAACAAAAAACCCTCCAACTAAACCAACAAGGATAATAGAGAGCCCTTATGGCTGTTAACCCCTAGGATGACCATTAACACCATGACTTCAACACTATTGCAGAGAGAACCATCAACGCTTCATTCCAAAATCAAATTTTTACACAGTTGCAAACTTTAAAGAAAGCACAAACAGATACACCTGAGCCAATAATCATTTCACAACCAGAGAAGATTCATGAATGGCCAAAAAAAGACATACTTGTAATCGAACAACTTAAAACACGAGTTGGCCGAGCAGTTCCTCTCTGCTAATAAATCAGAGCATAACCACAACAACCAGATTGAACAATAGCCCGACTAGGGTGGCGGCCAACGGAAGGAGTAAGGGCGACGTGTAGCAAATGCACATCGCCTCCACCCACAGTCAATTTAATTCAATAGTACACACCATCCATTAATCTACCAACGATTCATTTAAACCATGCATTGGAAATTGCATCTATTACTTGTCAAAACGTGCCACCCACATCATTCCTTCCATTCCAACTTGACCATATTACATATCAACTATATGATCCAATAAACCATGTATCGAATTATCACCAATAGCGCGATCTACATCAACCTGTACCATAGCATAATCACCATGCATATCGACTATATAATTAAAATAAAATCGCATAGCTATTAACTTAATAATTAAGATAACAACAATCCATTTAAAATCGATGCATGTAGTATAGTATATAGCATAGTTAAAATTCTCCCATTTGCATTTGTTACACTACTTTTCATTTCTTTCCAATTTCTTGTCTGTATTATTTGCTAATATGTTTATTGTGCAGGTCTTCTTGCAATAGATCCAATAACATATTGCAGTGATAGCAAGGATGACATAGGTCGTTGTAAATAAAAATTGAACCTAGGGCAGAAAAAAAAAACAAAAAAAAACATAATTATATCACCATGTAAGCAGTGTCGAACCTCAACACGACATCAAATAAGGACCAGACCTTATCTCCAATCTACAAGGGGGTCCCATCTACTAGTTATTATTATTTTTTTATAATAATAGGATTTAGCAACACTTTGCGGGAAAAACTTCGTTGACGATTTTTTATCGTCAACAACTGGCGACTCCACAGGGAAATTTGTTTTCAACAGATTTAGAACTCAGAACTCATGGTTTTGCGGACCAAGAATAGCAGGTCAATAAGATAAAACCAGGATGATTATGCAATAGGGGGAAGTGAGCGGATTTAATGGAAAGATGACTAGGAATTTGGGAATAATTTACGAAAAGTGTTAAGTATGAGGGGTCTTTACCACTATATGCATAATCATTCGAACAATATCTTCTCCCACTTTAAGGAAAAAAATTAGACTTTCTCTTGAAAACTCAATGGATGAAGAAATGGCAAGAAGGAGCGGGATATAACCAATTCTTTACAAGACAACAGTGGAAATATATAACAATTTCAAGGGTCCTTCAGTGGAGACACCATAATTGTTGTGTAAGCTTGATTGTTATTGACTAAAATTCTTCGTAGGAGTGTCACTGTGGCAGAGTCGATCCAACATCCTATATTGACCAAACAACTAAAAGACAGTAGGAAGTAAAATTATGATAGAAGTAAAAGCCAAAATTAAACTAGCATCAATAAAACACAGAAATGAAGAAGCAGCAAGCAAATTTTTGAAATAGAAAGCAGAAATCAAACTATTGTAAAGAAGAAGGAAAATAGCGCAAAAAATGAAAGCAGAGCTAAGCTACTAATATACAAAAAATCTAATCAGCGTTAGAACTTTTCATGTTGGTCCCTCATAATATTTCAAGCGAGGATTGTTAGTGTTGTAGGAAAACAATTGCTTATGTAGATCCTTCAAAATGTAAGAGTTAGTGTCCAAGACAAAAGCAGTTTGGAAAGGACCCAACACTTGGAATTCTGATGTAATTATCAGCCCCTTGACACACACAATTAGATCATCAAGATAGATATGGAGACTGAACAATTCATTGAGGGTCATGTGCATAGGTATTTTAAAAGCGGTACCTGTATCAAGTAAGCTAGAAAATCAGCATTGGTAAGACATAGTACCCCAATAAGTGATAAGAGTGGTTTTGTGAACATTTTCCCCTTTTATCTTGATTTTATTGTAACCCAGAATTTCACCAAATAAGCGCTTCAACTGTAACTCTACAACCTGTTGTAGAATCATTCTTATATTGACGGGGGGAGAAGGATTTCTTATGATAGTCGGACTGAAGGTGTGAAGATGAATGCAGGTTCTAATATGATATGTGGTCTTTGAAGTAGGTACCCAATTTGGAACCTATTCAGGGTGGACAAAAAAAATAATCCTAGACCTTAAGAAATTTCCCAACTCCTTTTGAAATGGTGCTTCCAATGCAGAGTTAACAAGTTCTTGTTTTTGCTTAGCTGGTTTCATAGTATGTTGAACAAGACAAGGATCAAAACCACGAATATCCTCATAAGACCAAGCAAAAACCTTTTGAGATTCACCGAGTAGCCCGGTGGACCTCATCTCTTCTTTATCAGAACATTGGACATTTATTTTAACATTCGTCGAAGATTAAGGTGTCCTAATGTTCAAGGGGATGGTTTCAACCACCTTCTTTCGTAACTCTTCTTCTTTCTATTTTTATTTATTGCCTACATCACTCGATGAAAACAAATTCTCAAGAGGAGTCAAGCCCTCAGGAATTTTATTTTTCTCTATGGATATAATCTCCTCAGGCTTAAAAGGTTCGTCTTGAATGAAAGCGCAAATGCTCTCATTGTTAGGGAGGTCCTGCCAAGATTCTACATTGTCAGGGATGTATGGACGATATAGAGATTGAAAGGAACAGTCAGGCATGTGAGGTAAAAAATTTTGATTAGGAGAAGCTACAAAGAGAGCTAACTGACCATCCATTGAATTCAACTCCCTCTGAACATGACTAATGTTGAAGGATAAAAGGTTTGAGATAAGCACCCAAGCAGTTTGGGAATAATGTTCCATCAGCTTGTCGCTAGGAGAGCAGATTTTTCGTATCAAGTTCACAACGAGCTCAGAATCTCTGAAAATTGAAAGGTGACCACATCCAAGATTAAGGGCATTTTCAATGCCTAATAATAAAGCTTTGAACTTAGTGGCATTGTTTGTACAAGCGAACTCTACCTATAAGACAGATTATGAATCCTTCCTGCAGGGGAAATCAAGGTAATGTCAGCCCCATTTCCTTCATTAGAGCTTGAACCATCAAAGTGCATATGCCACATATCATCTTCTAAATCGATTATTTCCAAAGGAATATTATCCTCTTCAACAAAGATGGATTACACTCCTAGGTCCTCTTCGATATAGTTCATGGTAAATTGTGGAACACTGTTTATGTAGGGTGGGATTCTTCCTTCTCTAAGGAATATAATGTTCGTACCATTCGGAGGAATGGATAAATGTGTCTCATCAAGTGAGAGATATCCACTTGTTAAGACTTGTGAATCTCTTCCCAAGATAATTGAGTAATTTCTTACAGGCATATCAATGACCTGAATGTTGAGGGTTGTCCTTATCTCAGGATGAGCACATAAAACCAAGGTTACATATTTAATCTCGCCTATGGTTGTTTGTTGTAGACTATTATAGGAGAGCATGCTTCTGGCATTTTCATTGGTATAAGACAAGCCTATCTCTTCCATAATAATCTTCGACATCACACTTGGGCCCAAACCACCATCAATGAGGCAACAATGGGAAGTCTTATCCATAATATTTACAGAAATATAAAAAGGGGGATTTTTTTACAGGGTATCTAAATTTATGTACACCTAATTTATTTACAGAAGAATCCTCTTCGTCTACCTCTTCGGAAAGGTTGGCTACAATGGAAGCTTTTCCTTCCATGAATTTTTTCAAATGCATCTGTTGTTCAGGGATGAAAACCATGTCTAGAAGGGTTGCATCTTCTTTGATGTTGGCCAACTGATTCAAGATATTGTATTTGGAAGAGGGGAGAGGAGGATTGATCACTTGACTCTCATGAACCTTAGGAACCTGGAGAGTAGAAGCAGTTGAGGATGAGCTTGGGCCAGAAGAACTGCAGGGAGGATCAAATTTTCCCTTGGGAGTATAGGCCTTGTTCCTAGTGTTGATGACCATGACATCCTCTGGCTCTGCAAAATCTAGGACAATGATAGTATCTTCTGGTCTTTTACCAAAGATCTTATCTCTGGCACTCTTCTTTACCTCTCATGTGGTTTCCTCGTGGTGTTCCTCGCAAAAGTTACACCAACTCCGAGGCAGGATAGATTTAGGCTGAAAATTGTTTTCAACAGGATTTCTAAAGGGGGTGCAGAAGAGGATGAAGCTCCAGGGGTGAGAGGGGAGATAGTACCCTTCCGCTCAAACGCTATGATATGGTTGTTCATATCTTGTACTAGTTGTAAGAGAGCGGACATGTCTGTTTTTCTAATTGATTCTCCCTAGGGAAGACCAGTTCTTTCAAGTTGTTCTTCATACTTTGAACAGGTATGCAGAGCGGAACCGAGATTATCAATGGATTTTTCCTCAAGTCTATGACGGTAGGGAGAAGGAAATTCATTGTATTAATATATGAAATCGGCTTGGTTCTGAGGGAGGATAAGTTCAGGGATTTGATTGTATAACTTGGTGAAATACAAGTTAAAAGACTTGATGGTTTCGCCATCCTTATAGGTGACATTATTGTATTCCCTTAACTTCTTAGCGGGGCTTTTGGATTGCCCATAAGTGGATTGGAACCAATAGATTAACTCCTCCCAAGTATACAGAATCTTAGGAGGAAGTTCAAAGAAATCGGTCGCAGCCTTTCCTTCTAAGGAATTGGTGAACAAGCGCATGCAAGTGTCATTGTCGTTGGCACCTATGTTATGACAAGCATTAGAAAATGCCACCATGTGTTCGTTTGTACTGACAGTGTTATTTCCTGAAAACATAGGAAGGTGCTCTTTAAATTTTGGAAGTGGACGAGTAGAAGGTGCTAGGTTAAGAGGAGAGGACACATGCCATGGTGTGGTTGTGGTGTCTTATTCAAATTGAAAATTTCCATACTTTTTAATAACTTTGGTGGGGTTTGTGGTAGATTGTACAGGGATGTGGTGGCTATATAAGCTACCAATCACTAATGACGATGAATATTGAGAAGACAGAGCACTTCTGGTGCCACCAGATCCACCACTAGATGTCATCCTATGGATGATAGATGAGGGAAAGAAGGACGAACTGGATGAATCACATAAAGTTATCCTTAGAGCACTTTGTTGGGTAGATAACACAATGTTTCTCCTTCCTATTTCAGCAATAGGATTTATTTCAGGTGACAAACCTCTTCTTCTTCTAGAAGCACAAGAGCCTAAGGAATGAAAAAAGGGCCAAAACTTGAAGAAACAAAAGGGTCACTTTTGATTTCTAGGTTGTCTACGTCTAGATTCCAATTGTTATTCAACACTAATATATCGTTCAATTGCTGCCCAAGAATGGTTAAGATCACCACGAGTGTTGGCAGTGTCTAAGATGGTATTAAACAGATTTAAAGCAATGTTGGTATGATCTTGAAGATCGGGCTCAATGTTGGGTTGCCTTGCAACATGAATGGTCAATAAGGATAAACAGTCAAAGAATCAATATCAGAAAAAGAAATATGTATCGATGAAAATCGAGTATAGAAATTAACCAGAGAGATATCGAAGATCTCCCTAGTATGGTCGCCAAATAAATGTTGAGGAAAAGATATGAAATGATCTTACTCAAGAATTTTCAGATTCTTCTTGGCTAAAGAAAAATAGACGGGAATATCACCCTATGTTTATAGCCAACAAAAATAACATCCTAACTAACAAGTATTAATTACCATTGCTTAGGCTAGTCTTTTTCAATAAAAAGCTTGTTGGAAATTCAGTTTTTACGTAATTTTCTTAATATAACAGTTGTTGAAACGAATTTAAAGACAAAAGTAAAGACACCAAGATGATAATCAAGATAGATGAGTGTAATGTCCCCCACCTCTCGATGAACAAGTCTGGGAAGACTTAGTGGTCTAGACATCCCCACTAGACCATAGTCTCACACGGCATGGGGAAAAGTCAACCAAACTAATGTTATAATTTGAAGTTGACTTAGGAAAAAGGGAAAAAAGTAACTCAATGAAGAAATAGAACGTTGGAGGTTGAGTTAGGAGTTGAACCTAGGAGTTAAACTAACTCAATGGGAAAATAGAATGGAGGTATAAAAGAAAGGCTAGGGCGCACCTCTCATTTAATCTTGGATATTTGGTATTTTGCTTGTTGCACTCTTGAGCACACAGTTTTGAGGGTTTTGAGATTACAAGCCCTAGAGAACAACTCAGTGGTGAAATATTCCAGTCACCTTGTTCCAAGCTTGGTCTTGGGGATGAAATACTCCACCCACACCATTCTACACTCATCATCTAATCAGGAGAGCAGCAGGGGCCGTACCAGTTAGGGTTTTCCGGCAAGGGTGCACCATTTATTGAGGAGCAGTTCGATCCAGATTTTTAAAAGAGATTTGGGAGATTCTAGCATTAGGGATTTTCTTGCAGGACCTTTCTCATCAGTTTGGAGGCTTTCTTGAGGATTTACTACGACCATATCATTATCTACAAGATGGGACAACTTTGAAGGAAGGAAGACGTTTTGATGATTCGGTGATTCTCAGATCTAGGAGGGTCTACCTCATATCTAATATTGAAACTTCTCCTAGGGGTTTGTGACTGCTCGATCTATCATCCTAGAGAGTTTCAGGTGGTTTGGAGGCCTCATTCATCCAGGCCAAATTGTTGGTCCTATCTAGGGTTTCAGGAGGGTTGTACCTATTTAGGGTTGCAACAATTGGAGGAGGAAGATGTGGTATTTGGGCTTCATATTTGAAGAGGGGGTTCATATTGCCCTGATATATCTCTTGGTGGAGTTTGGTAGCATTTGGAGGTCTTCTTCAGGAGGGTTGAACCCTGGTCTTCATATTCTTCAACATGACATACCAACAGCTAGGGAGGTTGTACAAACCCTATCTTTTTGTATTGGATCTCTCATATTGTATACAGCCTTTGGGAGGCTTATCTTGTGTTCCATGAGAATTTTGTAGCAAATCATATCTTATTTATTGGATCCATTTGATGTTAGTCCAGATATGCTCGTATATTGTATCAGGCTCTTGCTATTTCCTAATAAAGAGGTCAGATCTATGCTTTATGGTTCCATATCTTGTATGTTGATGAAATATTGCATTATGTTGAATGAATCTTGATAAATTGTGTTGAACAACTAAATATAAACCCTAAGCCTGAAATATCAATGGCCATCCTGCAAACACAAACAATCAATAGTTAGTTCAGCGGTTAGCTAGTGTTTCCAAGCGAAAAAATTGGCTTGGGAACATTACAGTGGTATCAGAGCTCTGATCGTCCCATTATGTGAGGATTAGCACATGCAGAGGTACAATGGTATCTATATGTTCCAAAGGAAGAAACAAGCAAGTGAAACAGAGGCCGAGATGGAGGGTTCAGGTTGTTATCTCCTCAAATAACATAGTCAAATTTGTTTATTTTAGGTGATAGGAAGTCATCAAAAAATTCATTTCTAAATTTTCTAAGGCTCATTTTTTAGAGCTTTATGCATGTAATAAAGTTTGAAAAACATTTGGTTTTGTTTTTATTTAAAAAAAGGCAAATCTCGAGTTTCGGTGGCTTAGG
>ML804499.1:133378-157914 GCA_009831015.1 Picea engelmannii | reverse complement strand
GACAAGAATCCATCTTAAGTGACATAGATCCATGAGTGAAATTCCCAAAGGTTGGAAGTATCACTAGAAATTATGATGATAAATTAAAAGCAGTGTTAATTACTTCCAATTAATTATATGCAGTTCGCAAGGAAGGAATATGTGCATCTGTATAGTATGCTAGAGATTGGCTATGCAAGTCAAGTGTGAGGATAGTTGGCTAAGGAAAGAGAAGAGAATGGTGCAAGAGACCTCAAGTGCTAAAGTATTCAGTCAGAAAAGGGTTGAAGTAGTTCATTCCCAAAAAGTAAATGGATGTTGAAGATCCAAAACTCTATAAGACAACATGATTCGATTTATAATTTGTCCAAGTGTGAGTTGGGTTAGGTGGATCCAGGATATAAATGAATAGGGAAGGTTAATATCAGCTTAGTATTTGGCTGGAAATGGAAGCGTAGCCAAGAGTGATTTGGCTATAAATTGGTCAGGGAAGAAATAATCATGTACATTGATTATAGTGAGAGCACAAGAAGATTCAGGAATCCGGGAAGAATTGATGACTTATAGGATCATCAAGGAAAAGTGGTACAAGGAGAAATAAGTTGTTGCAATTATTGTAGCAGAAATTATGTTATGTCTTGTTGGAAAGACATACAAATAAAGAGAGAATTCATTCATGTTGCATGTGTTGCTACTGATGTTGTTGCATATGGAAGGATGCAACATAAAGTTGAAGTGTTGATTATAAGGTTGATAAAGGAGGCATGCGAGCATCTATTATTAGAAGCTAACCAGGTAGCATGAAATTTATTTAATGACAACCATGCACGTAAGTATTTTATAAAATTATTTTGCATAATTGATGAAGGGAATTTAGGTAAGAATTTCCTCAGCCAGATTTATTTATAAAAAACACATTATTGTATTATTTGAATGCATAATTCGAAATAAGATGCCACTAGGTGTGGTAAAGGATGGAGGCCTGTAATAACTATCAAATTTTCTTAGATTTTGAATGCACACACTGACATAGTAGCGTGTCATGTTAATTTGGTTATGAGGTAATAACCAAAGAAATAAAGGGTATGAACCTGTTGTAGGAATGGATGCCAGAAAAGATAGTCATGTATGATACCATGACATGGTTGGTTAGGGAAAGATATGGTTATGGAAAGCATATGTACCACATTATATCCAATGAACTTCCTACCTTTAAATAATACTTGGATTGCAACCTTTTTTCTAGCACTAATGAACACCATAAAATTATATTATTGGTGTAGTGTTCGGGTCGAAAAGGAAGGCATCCAAATAATTGAGAAGACAATAGGAAGTGTATGGAGAATGTGTCAAGGCATTGGCTAAACTTCCAATCTACCAATGGTGACATGCATGAATTAGAGATAGAGCATCATAAAAATCAATGCAAAAGTGCATTGAATAGATATGCATTGAGATTTGCACCCATGCATAGTAAAGTAGTAGAGTTTCACTTATGCATGATAGAATTGTCATGCTTGAATGCATTTTTTGTGAATGCATAAATATATGTTATGTAATGGAACTAATTATACTAACAGTTGAAATGTTACAAAATCATGGATTTGAGAACGTTTCAAGAACTGTTAGGACATTGCAATAGGAAAGTTGCAAGTCAATTGGTCACATGAGCATTGACTACAGGAAATTTTTTGTTCAGAGAATAGAGTAATGAACTTATTGATATTAATGGTGAACATGCATATGCATAGAATGATAATTCGTTATATTTAAAAAATGGTTTGGCAGTTTTGATTGAATTGTTAGTTGTAGACAATTCTAAGATCACTTTCTAAGGTTTTGGTATTTTTATAGCCCTAAAATGCCCTATTCCTGCATACATGCCATTGGCCCTCTTACTTGCATAATTTGCCAAATCATTGCAGAGAATATCTACTTAAAAAACCATTTTTTAGAGCATGTATGTGCCCTACACCACTAAATCTCGCGTACATACGCTTGTTTCATGCTAGAAAAACCACATACATACACTTGTTTCACACTAAACAACCCGCATATGATTGAAAATTTTGCAAAAATTAAAAAAGTTGTAAGGAATTTGTTGAAATTCATGGGCCATTGGAGGTTTCCAAACCAATTCACCTGCTATAGCCTGTCACCCAACCAAATAGCCATCCTTTTGTCATATAAAAGGAGTTTTTGGGGTCTCATTTCACATCCAAGCATAGGAACAATGAAACTCTGCCCATTTTCACTTCTCTTCCTTACCCAAGATTTTGCTACCTTTTGTGAGGTATTGCCTCAACATTCCTTCTTCAACCCCTTCTTATTCCATTCAATCCATTCCCTTCCCTTGAGGTGATAAAAAGATTGAGAGAAGATGCATATTGAAGGTGCACTTGGAGAATTGTAAAGAGGAGCCCGGACCAGGTTCGTGGAATGGTGTCCAACGCGGATTGTAAGTTTTAATCTTTGTTTGATGAATAAAAGAATCTCTTTTCTCTGTCTCAAATGATGGCGTTTTGTGTATTTTCTTTTATTTATACATAGCATTTGATATCTAACCCTAAATCATGAATATAAATAGCATGCTTGTAGTCCTTTTTTTCCTAGTTTTGGATGCAGGTCATCCTTGGGAGGAGACTTGTAGTCTTTGGAACTACAAATCTTAAGGAGATCATCACCATACTTGGGATAATAGGTATAGTTACCGGTCTTCTCTCTTATTGATTTATTTTCATTTGTTTTGTTATGTTTGGGGTAGAGTAGAAACTAGATTGACTTTTAGACAATCATTCACTCTGTCTATATCTTAAACCTTGGTATAGTTAAAGGGGGGATTTTCTCGCTAGAAGAACTGGAGACCATACTGGGGATCTCTCTAGGGTTTTTTAGGGGGTTTTTAGGTTGATTTATTGGTTTTTTGTTTTCCTTTCGAGTTTCAGTCAGTTTTACTGAGTCTGTCAAGGGGTTCTGATCACCTCCAAGGTGCATACCATCTTTCCCTTCCCTATAAGTATGCTTTGTATTTTTATTTTTGAAAAGACTTAGAGGTGTACGCACCCTATTTTAGGTCAGCCCGCATACATATGCGCTCTGCACAGTAAACATCTTGCATACATACACAGGCTTCTGATGCAACAACCTGCATCTCTGTTTCATGAAAGTATTTTTAATAAAGAGGGAGTTTGCCTCTTCCTTGATATAATTTCACACTTCTTGAGGATTTCTTGAATCATCCAGAGTCTCTGTCTGTGGGCATAGCTTGGGTATATGTTCCAGTTTACTTGTTTCATTAATATTCTTGTTTTTTCCCTAAAAGGTTTTGAGCAAGCTGCCAAGTCTTAGATCTTCCTTTTGGTTTCTTGGTTGAATCCTTGTGATCCGAAGTGGGGGTCTTTACTGGTATTGTTTTCAGTTTTCTCTTTATCCTTTTTTACTTGCTTGGAAAAAAAAAAGGTTTACGTTAGTTTTTTCTCTCTAAAGCGGTTAAAAAAAAAGATAATTTATTTTCTTGCATTTAGTTTGGTAAAGTAGTTAACGTTGTTATTTGCAAAAGGAAAAAGAGTCTTTACTTCCAAGTTATTTTTGATTTCCCAAAACATAAGTAGTTTGTATTCAAGCAAAAGAAATCTTTTAGGATTTCTTCATTTATAAGATCTTGAAATATCAGTTAGAAATGTTGAATTTGCAAAGAGTTGGTTACAAGCTTTGTTTTTAATTTCGAAGTAATTTTTCTTTCAAGTGCTTTAAAAATTTTCCTCCTTATTCGTCTTTTTATAACACCATTAGTTTCACTACCATACATTTTTAGTAAATCAAGCCTTAAAAATAACACCTAATCTAAAATACATTAGAATTTTTTGTTTGTAGGGTTCTAGTTCCTTGAATTAGGTGTGAAGAGGAAAGTCTTCAAGGCCACTTTAAATCAAACATTGGAGTCTAAGTTAGGGATTTATTTAATTCCAATATCATAAGAGTTATTTAGGACCCCCCTCTAACAAAGGGGATAAACATGAGGTTGCCTGAGGAAAGGAAGAGGAGATAACCCCTCCAAAGATGGAATGAACATAGTGGGGATTGTATATTGAGGGTCTTTCTCATGAACAATACCAACTTCATTTTCCTACGGAGATTTGTGGAACTCGAATCTGTTCGAGATCCTTAGTTTTCTTACAAACCATTTTATTTTGATACCATTGAAGGGATTCAGACTTGTTATCCTACTCATTATGATCTACCCGATTATCGACTGTACCCACCTGGTAACTAAATTCCA
This sequence comes from Picea engelmannii, assembly GCA_009831015.1. Classification (NCBI taxonomy): domain Eukaryota; kingdom Viridiplantae; phylum Streptophyta; class Pinopsida; order Pinales; family Pinaceae; genus Picea; species Picea engelmannii. Next base: position 153,656 of record ML804499.1, on the reverse strand, counting down.
GATAGAAACCTAGTTACCCATATTTTATGGACTTACACAGGTAACTGCGGGGGTATACCGTGGTACCTAGGATAGACATCAGATCATGCTTCGTAGAGTATACCTGGAGGGTGCTTTCGTGTTCGAGTTTCACTTGCGCCGGTTAGTTGCTCTAGTGTCGATTGGCGTAACTATCCTTCCTACTATATAGTTGACTACTTGATTTATCTTTAGGAAAATGTTTAGTGTGTTCTCTGTGTTCTATGCTAGTCAAGCCTTATTGTGTCGTTTTATCATTTCACAAAGTATAAGATCAACAACTCCGCCGATCGTGAAGGATTTAGGGTCTATCGTCGGTTACTTTGGATTCACCTCTGCCATCATTGAGGCGAAGACTTGATCAATAAGGGTAATTCGAAGCAACTGGGCCACAAAAAACTATTCTTGAGCCTGCTCCACGGGGAGACTTTCTGATTCCAGAGGAACCTACCATTTATGAACTTGAGGCATAGGCTCTCATGCCAGCTAACCCTCTGATTATTGACTTGTTGGTGTCGATCTTGATTCAGATTGTCCCTCCAGAGGTGACATCTCCTGAGTGCTAGCTATTCCTATGAGAGACAATGGAAGCGAATGTTGCTACTTCATCCGGGAGTCCTCATACTCTCATTACGACGACTACTTTATGGAGCATCCTACCTCCTATCCCACCTTCTCCAGTCAAGACCAAAGTGGTATTGACTCCCTCAACTTCAGGAAGCAGTCTAATAATGTTATCATCTTCGACCACTATTCCATTTACGCAGAGTGTGATGTGCCCTCCCTTCTCATATGGGATGCCCGACTTTTATACAAACTCGATCCTTACTTATTCTACCTTACATACCATGGGTCTGGGGGTTAGGAGCTCAAACACTCTCATTCAAGGGTCAATTGGGGGAACTTATGTCCCTTTTAATTCTATCTCTTATGGTGGGGTTTATATACCTCATATGTCACCATGGTGCTTTTCAACGGCCAATCGAGACAAACACTAATTATAGCTTGTTTGGTGGAGTAAATTTAGGACCTTTGTCTTATACAACACCGGTGGGATCTATTTCGTTCTCTTTGTTCGTTGCATTTGGGAACAATGATTTTTATTCGGTTGTATTCCTGGCTGGGGGAAACCCTAGTTTTTGTCAACCGAACCCGATGCAAGGTACTATTCCTTCACAGGGAGCGGAAACTAGAGTTTTATCCACACAAGGTCTTTGGAATCCTTGGTATGGCCCAGTTCCCTCACAAGGGATTTTAGTTGGGGGAAACCCCTTCCATACTCGATGGAACCCTGGGCAGGGCTCCGTACCCATGCCTATCGGATCGGCTAGGGGCATCCCCTTCCAGGGTCCTTGGAACACAATGTATGGAGCAATCCCCACACAATCTATATCATCCAATTTCAGGAGTCAGCCGATGATACTCCAACAAACACAATTACCCTATGCTATTCAAGGCCACGGTTTCTACCCAAAGCCTGGCCAACAGTCCAACTTTTGTTGTTTTTAAGTTTCTGTGGTGAGGAGTTTATCATGTGTTGTTCGGATAATCCACAGTTGGTGTCATTTCGTCGTCGAAGTTTCAAATCCGAATCAAGATTCATCATCAGGAGTAATCGTCGAGTTAGAGCTAGCTGATCGTCGTCAATTAATACTATAAATGCAGGACAATTAAAAGTTATTTAATTGAGTCGACTGTCTTAATTTTGGAATATAATTTAATAAATGAGACTTAATATTAATTAATGAGACTTAAATCTGGGGTTTTGCAAATAATAGTTAGTGTGTATAAGTATAAAAACTAGGTTATACGAGGCTTTACATTATTTGTTTAGGGTTTTAAGGACCCTCTTTTCCTGTAAATAGTTCACAATCAAAACTACCATTTATGGCAATGCTACATCTGCCAGAATTCTCGAGATTACTGAACGACCCAATTTGTCACGATTTGAGTTGGCCACCCATGTCGACTAAGTTGCCTCCAAACATTCTGAAATTTGAGAGCAATCCTGGAAAATATCCAGGTGATCATGTGACTACTTTTCATTTATGGCGCACGTCAAAATCGTTGAAGGATTATTTTGTCCAGTTGTGCCTTTTTCAACGCACTCTTACAGAGGGTGTTGTGAAGTGGTTTATTGAGCTTGATTGCTCAAGGTAATCTTACTTCAACGACTTGGCAATGGTCTTCTTGAACCATTTATAGTTACCTGTGAGATATGATATCGACACCAACTTGTTAGCCAACTTTGAGCAAACCAAGGCTGACCACATATCTGATCATATCCGAGAGTGGAGGCATAGAAATACCTTAATTAAGGTGAATTTCCCTCATGATTTCTTTCTTGAGTGGTTCTTGAAGTCTTTCGTTCCCTACGTATCCAAGGACGTAGCAATTTCAGGAGTGTTTTTAGAAGAGGAGGATATTACGAGAGCCCAACAACTTGAACTGATCTACTCTCGTTATGGCATTCTCTATGAGATCTTTCCAGATGCACCATGGTCTACTCTCTATAAGGCCAAGAAAAAGTTTGGACCCCATGTCGACGGTATTGTGGGATCAACACAAAGAAAGTCCAAGGAAATGTTGTCGAATCAATTGCAACAATTGTCGATACAACAGATTGTGGCCATCCATAATCCGAGTTCATTTGTTCCCCCTACCCAGACATCGGATGTACACAATGTGCAGTCGACGAATCCCAAAGCCAACTAGAAACCTGAGGGAAATAAGAAGAAACAAAATAAGAAGGGTAAAGAGGATAAAAAGGCTATAAATAATTTGGCGGGGGAAAAATGGAGAAGAAGAAGTCCAAGTATTTGTGTAATCGCTACACGAAATACCAGCTGAATCATCTATTCCCTCGGCTTACATAAGCTCAGAATCTATTAGCGCAGAAACAACCTATTGTGCTGACGAACCCTTTTCCACAAGATAAAAACATGGATCGGGCTTCAACATCCACGAGCACGACATGGGGTAGTTATGGACCCCCCCAGGCCTACCAATAATAACCCGACCACATATATTTACATGATGAATGTTGAAGCTCATTTAGTGACCAGGGCCCAACTACAAAATGTCAGAATCTGCTGAGAAGGGAAAGGAAGACACTAACCCATGAAATCCTCTTCAACTTGAGAAGGCAGTGGGAGAAATGATGACTTGCATCCCAAATGTTTTGTTTAAGAGGGATTCTCATAATCCAAACATGAGGGCCACCCAAAACTACTACGTTGTAGAATATTTGGCACAAACCCCCTATGCAATGTCTACTTTGGAAGTCCTCAAGAGTTTCCCCTCGCATAGAAAATATTTGTTGTTTTCCTTGGGAGCGGCAGAAACATGTAACCCAAGAGTGGTCATTTTCGATCCAACCGACTTAAAACCCCATCTTCCTCACCACATTTCCTTTCAGATAGTAGTCTCTTACACCATGAAATATTTTATGCGGAACATTTTTTGTATGGTGGTGGATGAGGGTGCCTCGACTTGTATGATGTCATTGGCATGTTGGAAGGCCATTGGCCAATATGAGTTGTCTCTGTCACCTACATTACTTACAGTGCTTGATGCTCGGTCTTTTAGACCACACAAAATTATTCCTTCCTTCCCCGTGTAGGAGGTAAAACTGTGTGTGTCAAAGTTGAAGTGGTCGATGTGCCTCTCGACTACAACATGTTGTTAAGAATAAGTTGGACTTATTCTATGCATGCAGTGGTTTCTATGGTTTTTTGGGTCTTGTGTTTTCCACACGAGGGTCAGATTGTGACCATTGACCAGTTATTTTTCTCTCATCCTGATCCTTCATCGATGGAATCCATGGTCTTGATGATTGATAATACGCATCCTGGCACTGCCAAATTAGGTTTTGGTTTGTTTCCATCATTGATGGGAAATTTTGATTACCCGATGCCTTCTAGGGATGTAAGGATTATATCGTTTGTTCCCAACCAGTCGAGGGCTACACTTTTACAAGTATCATCATTTCGAATGAGCTACTTTAACAATTCATGGAATTTACCTTCTCCATCGACCTCAATGAAAGGGATACGGAATTGTGGCATGGTCATGCCCTTATCCACATCTAACATTGCATACAACATTGTCCAACAAAATTCAGCCAACCCTGATTAGGCTCCCCCACAAGAGTTATATCTAGTTCTCAAGCCTACCTGGGCTCAAGATTCTCCTACCACTCAAGATCCTTTCGACTTGGTATTTCCCTTTGAAGAGGTGATTCTAGAGGCAATGAATGGTCTCGATAGACCTTGGGATGATCTACATCATAGATCTTACTTCCTTCCTGAGTTAAGGAGAGTAGAGGTAGGAGAACTTTTTTTTACCGTGAATGGAGATAATCCTTGTCCTATCAATCCTCTAGCTACTCATGGATTTTATGTTGAGGGTAACATGGAAAGAATTGCTACAATGATTCCAATCGATATCTCCAAAACCCCTGTCATTGTGGAGAATGTTTTCATCTGAGAAGATTGCTCCCCCGAAGAGATTTGAACTTACACTGAGTTATTCAAATAAGTTCACGACTTTTTTTCCTAGTCTTACGAGGAAATTCCAGGCATGAACCCACGAGCATGAAATTATGAATTATCCTGATTCCAAACTGATCTAAAAATAGATTCATCTGGTAAATCCTTGAAAAGTGTAATCAATCAAGGAAGAAGTAGAAAACCTGCTGAAAGCCAGTTTTATCTACCCTGTACAGTTGACGGAATAGGTGTGAAACCCTGTTCCGATGAATAAGAAACAGGGCACAATTCGTGTGTGTATGGACTTCCATGATTTGAATAAGGCCTGTTTGAAAGACAAATTTTCATTAATTGATCATATTGTCCATGAATGTACAGGCTGTGAGGTATTTTCGTTCATGCATGGTTTCTCAGGATACAATCAGATTCAAATCAAACCCGAGGACCAACATAAAACAAATTTTATTTTTCTTTGGGGTACCTTCGTGTATCGTAAAATTCATTTTGGCCTGAAGAATTTTGGAGCCACCTTTCAACAGGCCATGTCGTTCTCTTTTCACGACTTGAAACACATAGTCGAGGAATATCTTGATGATATATCATCACGTTCTTACAATAGATTTGATCATCTTGCCCATCTTTGACTGATCTTTGAGAGATATCATTACTATCGGATTTGCTTGAATCCTAACAAGTGCAGTTTCTACATGATGTTAGGTCGTCTTTTAGGTTTTATTATATTGAAAAAATGGATTATGGTTGATCCTGTCAAGGTTGAGGCACTGGTTCAATTTCCTCCCCCATGCACAATACCCTATCTTTAGAGCTTGCAGGGGAAAGCGAATTTTCTTCTACATTTTTTCTCGAATTACACTGAGATCACTAAAGGGTTTTTGCATCTCTTGAAAAAAGGGGTCCCATTCTATTGGGATGAAGCTTCTCATTGCTCCTTTGAAGCATTCAAATGCGACCTCATGTCTGCCCCTCTACTCCATCCTCATGATTCTAACAAATATTTCTTGTTGTATTTGGTTGTTGCAGAGTCAAACATCGACATGGTCTTGGTTCAAGAAGATGATATGCTCGAGGAGCACGTTATATACTACCTTAGCCAAGGCCTGGTTGGACCAGAACTCAACTATTGTCACGTTGAGAAAATTTCTTTGGCAACCATTCATGTTGTCCAACGGTTCCATCACTACATTTTTCTTCTCAAGACCATTGTCATTGTCTTCATCAATCCTTTCCAATATGTGTTAACACGATGAGTCATTGGTAGAAATATTAGTAGATGGATAGTCATATTATAGGAATTTGACTTGGATTTTGTCTGTTCGAAATCCAAAATGTCATTGATCTTTGTCAAACTCATTTCGGAACTTCTGGTCAAGTCTAGTGATATCATGCCCGAAGAGTTGCCTACTAAAAAATATATTTTTCTAATTTCTTCTGCGGACCCCTGGTATGGAGATATAAGTGTGTATATCTAGAATTTTAAGTGCCCTACTTCTTCTTCCCATGATGAGCGTCGACGAATTTGACATCAGGCATGAAACTATATTATACTCGATGACACTTTGTATCATCGAGGCATAGATTTCATTCTTCAGCAATGTCTTATCCACGAAGAGGTAGAACTCGTTTTGAACGAATGACACACTGGAGCATGTGGCGGTCATTTGTCTCGATTGGAAACAAACCAAAAGATTCTACGTGTAGGTTACTTCTGGCCCTCGATAATCAAGGATTGTGTTGAGGTGGTCAAGAAGTTCCACCCGTGCCAAATCTTCTATCGAAAGATGCGGGCACATCCTGCTCCTATGTTTCCAATCATTGTTGTTGGTCCTTTCACCAAGTCTAGGATTCAATTTACTACATGTCACTCAGTTTCATCATGGGGGCATCGTTATATCATCCTAACAATAGACTACTTCACAAATTGGGTCCAAGATATGCTAACATTCAACAATGATGGTGAAACAACAACTATTTTCATCTTTAATTAGATAGTAGCAAGGTTCGGCATATCGAAGGAGATTGTCACTGACCATGGCAGTCACTTCCAAAAAAATGATGATTGAGTTAACGTCAAATATTGGGTTCAAACAAGAACAATCATCACCTTATTACCCACAATTGAATGGTCAGGTTGAAGCTATGAATAAGTCTCTCAAGACTATTCTTCAATGAATGAACAATTCTTCCTAGTCAAATTGGCATTTGATTTTATATTCAACATTGTGGGCCTACTGAACGTCTGTGAATACTGCCACCGATTTTCACCTTTTCATCTCGTATACGGGTTGGAACTAGCCTTACCTATTGAGTGTCAAATTCCTTCTTTAAATTTGGCAGTGGAATTACTGTCGAACACTTCACTGCTTGAGGAATTCCTTCTATATCTCCAACAGCTCAATGAGCAACATTTTGATGAAGCCTTAGACAATGAGGTTCATAAGAAACAAGTCAAATGTCAGTACGATTGATCCGTTCATCCTCGGATTTTCTTCGAAGGTGATCTTGTTCTGGTCTATGATCAAGACAAAGATCCCCTAGAGGAAGGCAAGTTCAAACCCATGTGGTATGGACCATTCATTGTGAAAGAGGTCTTGAAGAAGGGCACTTACCATCTGGTTTATTTTGAGGGAAATTCCTTGGCAGAGCCTATAAATGGGCTCTACCTTAAGAAGTAATACTCTTAGGTTGGTCACCTAGGTGACTTCTTGTATATATGTATAGCTTCTTATACATTTTTGTCTTTTTTTTTGTTTTATGGACGTGTAGTTATTTATGTCTTCTTTTTCACTGTAGCATATGTCAAGTGAATCGAAAGTTTATTTTGGGTTCATGGATGGTGCTAACCGACACACTCGAAGGCTTACTTCCACAGCCTAGGTGATTTTCACACCTGGAGGCCAGTTTTTATCTTCTGGAGGTATTTGTCTAGGTGACGCTACAAACAATGTTTTCGAATATAGTGCAGTGATAGAATTGCTTCGTGACTCTTTATCACATGGAATTTCTCACCTCTGGGTCTACCTATATTCTCATCTGGTTGTGTCCCAGTTAAATGGGGTTTACCACGTTTATGATCCCACTTTTCACCAATGATTCATTAGGGTACGTCTCTTAGAATGATTTTTCGATTACATTACGTATATCCATGTTCCTTGGAGATTTAATCATCTAACATATACTCTAGCTAATCAGATTTTACATTGGCATGTTGCACACACATAAAAGAAAAGAACAGACATATACATGTAAGTACATTTGTAAAAATGTCATCCATAAGCCAGAAAAGGTGTATATATATATATATCCAAAAATAGTTTCATGAGTACATAGGTGGTCATGAAAGCCTAAAAAATGTTCAATATACATCGTTGGGCTTATTCCCACAAATAATACATATACCAAAAGTTCCTTAATAACATCAATGGTATATGCTATCTAAGTACGGGGCCTATTGGCCCTGCTATAGTGTACAATGGCGTTGGCCAAACGCTGGAATAACTGGACCCAAGTCCCAAGCACCCCTACTAAATGAGGTTGCATAGAAGGGGGCAGATCCCTTCGGCTGGGGGTCCACAAGCAATTTTTGGTCCTCTGGTTGTTGTTGTTCATGCCTTAGTTCAAGGACGTCATCAAGTCTTGGAAAAGTCTGTTGGTCGCACATGCCCCACATATGTACATAACAGATACACAAGTTAGTACTCTATACACGCATAAAAATGATATATACAAAAATTAAAAAATTAAATAACTTTAAAAAGTATGTTACCTATATCTCCTCGCTCCTCGTCGGTAGGTACAAGCATGTTTGGATCTTTGGTGAAGTTGATCCTGGCATATGGGTAAGCCTTGATCATCAAGATCTGTCATGCCCACTAGTCAAATATTTTTTCATCGAAGGCCTCTATGGTCCTCCCTCCACCCTGTCGAGGCAGAAACGTTGCCCACCTGGTTAGTGTTGGGAAGGAGGCTACATTCCCCCATACCGTCTCTCTAGGACTAAGACTAGGCACCCTCTCAGAGAAGAAGGAGTACAAAATGGTATCAAACCCAAATTTCTTGTTAGTACACCACCGACACTTTGTAGGTTGTCTCTTCATGCATTTCAGCATGGTTGTACTCTAGTAAAAAATGTTGGCCTCCAAACAATGAATGAAACAATGCATATGTGACCGGGAGGCCTAGTGAAGCGTTGTGGATCCAGTAATCCAACCAATCAAGATTAAGATCACATACAAAGATAGGATGGTGTTCTTGTGGATTCCCACCTAAGAACCTGCCTTCTCAGTTCTGACCTCATAGTACATTTGAATGTAATCCTCGATGTTGAAGGGCCCCGAAGGAAACGTCCTCAAGTTAATTGGTTCCCCTCTCCTCAAGAGGCCAGTCAAGAAGTATATGTCCTCTATAGTTGGGGTTAGTGATTGACCCTCTAGCATAAATGCATATGAATTAGGATTCCAACTCTCCACAAGAGCATTGAGCATCCTAGGTTGTGCCCTCATGAACGGACACTAGAATAACTTCCATAGCCCACACTGTTTTAGTGCGGCGATGGCTATATGGTTCTCTTCAACAAAAATATCAATATCCTCATGCTCTCTCTCCCTCCAGTGAACATACATCATGTTTCATGGAAAAATGGAGGAGAGTTAGTACTTGCATTTTATTTTTTCAAGGTCTACAAAGGTGTACGCGGGTTGTTTTGTACGTAGTCGTGTATGTATGCGGATTGGTGGTTTCTTGCCTGAGTACATACATGAGATGGCCTTGGACAACATGTGTACATGAAGGGTTGGTCTTTTTACAGGAGTGTCCCCCTCAAAACCTAAAATTAAAGAATAAAAAATGAATTGAATTGCAAGAGGGAGTGATTTGTACTTACTTGGTCCAGGGAGAAGGTTGATTCATCCACTGAATATCTCGAAATCTACTCTTTTAGCAAAGGGGTATTTTCCCTTTTTGGTTGATTTTCAAATTGAAATGGTAAAAACGAGTTGTCCACTTCTATTTATAGACTTTTTTGGCCCTTTTTACCCCTTTTTTGACCCCCTTTGTCATTTTTACTGGCTTGGTTATCACTTGATTCCACTTCTGAGTTTCTTATTGGTCATTTTGGTACTCTTTTTCTTTTGGTTTGGTAATTTTTGGGATGGGTCACTTTTTGGGTATCCTTAGGTAAAAGTCATTTTTTCCAACTTTTTGCATACAAGTTAGGATTTCATTTCCATTTTATGCATCTTGTTGTATTTTTATCTTTTCCATAGGATTAACCCCACCGAAGTGCAACACAAAACCTTCATTGTTTCTCTAGAAGTGTTGTAATTAGGTGGTAGAGCCTACCTTTACATGGATTCCCTAGGTAGATCCTTGCTTCATTTTGGCGCCCATGCTATCAGTAATGAATGTAGGCTTGGGAGTCCCTTTTATTCATGTCATGATTATTAAATAAAGCCTCATTCGTTTGATGCACCATAATTCTAGGTCTTACCCTAGGGACTCCCAAATAACCACGCTTTGTTGTCTTCAAGCTCACTTTGAAATTCGAAAGAAACATCAAACGAGACTGTATTTATTCTTTTCGATATTGTTTGGATTAACTAAGAAAATTATCCCCTTGGAGTCTTATTTAAGACCTTTTCAGATTCTCTAAAAAAGAAAAATATTTTCGAGCAATCTTGTTTCCCTTCACGCTCGCCAAACTCAAATTCGAAGGCTCATCTGTTCGACGATAGTTTACCCCTTTTTCTGTTTGGATGGCTAATTTTACAAATAAAGGTATGATCTAGTAACCTCGTTTCGCTAGAAGAGTATTATCATGCGTAAGTTTAACCCTTTTTCGGGCCTGAGGGACTAAATCTTCTAAAAAGGAACATTCTCCTTGGTTTTGGTTTATCACCTTTTCTGGGCCTTGGAGATTACTTACGAAAAAGGAACACCCCCCGAGATCCATAGTTAAGATGTTTTCAGAAGTCTCCCTAAAATCGAAAAGATTTCTGAGTGACATTGTTCCTTCAAACTCGTTAAATTGGTCCAAAAGAACATCTACTAGCATGATTTTAACCCTTTTTATAGCTTGTAGATTATAGCGAGAAAAGGTATGCCTCGGGAGATTCGTCTCACCGAGAGAGTTCGCCTCAGTTACTTTTATAATTTTTCGGGCTAAGGAGACTAAAATCAGAAAAAGGTTGTGAGTCCATAGTTAATCTCTTTTCAGACTCCTTAAAATTGAAAATATTTTCGAGTGATCTCGTCTTTGTCACACTCGTTAAAATGGTTTTGAATGGACGTATTTTCGGTGCAAGTTTAACCCCTTTAGAAATGAATAGACTATCTCTGAAAAAGTTTCTCCCTAGAGTCTTCTTTTACGTTTTTTTAGACTCTCTAAACATGAAAAAACAATTGAGCTTACATTCTTTGGGTTCATAAAAAATTACATAGAAGGGGTCTCATTGTATCTTTCTTAATTGCATTTTCATGTCTCATATTTGCATCTTTAGCCTAATGTTGGATCCATGTTGCTCTCAATTGAACCTTTGAAGCATTCCTTATACGCAAGCCTTGTGGCACTTCTTGCCTATACGACCTAACACCTTGACCCATGGAGGAATTTTCCTCGAGTGTCCTTTTCCTACACATGTCTCCTTTCTCTAAGCATTAGTATGTTCCATGTGCTTGGAACTAGTATGATTTCTTACGACACTCGTTCCTCCATTATAACGTAGAATTCTTTTATTCTTTTTCAAGCTCTTAAAAAATTGAAAAAGACAAAAAAAATCAAATATTCCAAAAAGAGGGGAAGGGAAATATTCATTCTTTTTTCGGCATCAAAGAGACTCTCCCTTGGATAAATAACATCCTTTCGTTTTTCCATCAAACATTAGGAAGCTATTATCGTTGCATAGAGTTGTGTCCTCCTCCATTTGGTTACTCTTCCAAACACATGGAGAGTTTGAGTTGCCTCCTGCATCACAAACTTATGTCAATGTCATGCTGCCTAAGTCTGATCATCTTTCGTATTTTTTTCTAAGGGGAGTTTCACTCAACCTAAGTTGGCCTTTTTGTAGTTTTTCTCTTTACCTTCGTGAGTCGGCCATCTCGAGAGTCATATTCAAGTCTAGATTCGAAATCGATGAAGTTGTATTCTTGATCAGCAAGATCCTCATGTCTTTTCCCAATGAGTTTTCGAAGACTTCAGGGTAGTTATTTATACACTCCCATTGTTACTCCTACCTGAGTTATGAATATCTTTAATTTGTTTCTCGAGCTATGAATACTTCATCTCTAGCCATAGGCATCAATAGGTTCTTGAATATGCATAATATACTTGTATATCTTTGAATGATTTTGAGATGTAGATATGTTGTGTAATGCTCAATGATACACTTTATATAGTTATATGACATGGATATGCAGTGTCTTTGATTGGAATCCATGATTCATTTCATCCTGAGCATGGTTATGCTCGCCTCAGAGAGACAATTGTTGTTTTGCGGATGGCACCTCCCGAACTCTGGTCCCAGGATCACTCAATTTTGTGCATTTGGTGAAGATGTTGTAATATATTTCAGCCATCATTTTCTATTCTAACCTCACACATTATCCAACATATTTAATAGCCCTAAAATTCCCTATTCATGCATACATTCTATTGGCCCTCTTACTTGCATAATTTTCCAAATCATTTATGAGAAGCTCTACTTAAAAAACCCATTTTTTAGAGCATGTACGCACCGTGAACCACTACATCCCTTGTACAGATTCTTGTTGCATGTTATACAACCCATGTACATATGCTTGCTTCACACTAAACATCCCATGCATGCTTGCAAAAGTTGCAAAAATTAAAAAGTTGTAAGGGATTCACTGAAATTCATAGGCTATTGAAAGTTTCCCAACCAATTCACCTACTATATCCCTTCACCCAACCAAAAAATGATATTTTTTTCATATAAAAGGAGGTTTTGGGGTCTCATTTCACATCCAAGCATAAGAAAAGTGAAACTCTTCCAAATTTCACTTCCCTTCCTTGCCCAAGATTTTGCTACCTTTTGTGAGATATTTCCTCAGCATTCCCTCTTCACCCCCTTCTTCTTCCATTCAATCCATTCCCTTCCCTTGAGGTGATCAAAATATTTAGAGAATAGGCCTATTGAAGGTGCACTTGGAGCATTCTAAATAGGATCCTGGACTAGGTTCATGAAGCAATGGCCGACACAGATTATAAGTTTCAGTCTTTGTTTGATGAATAAAAGAATGTCTTTTCCCTGTCCCAAATGATGATGTTTTGTGTATTTTATTTGATTTATACATAGAATTTGATATCTAACCCTAACTCTTGAATAGAAATAGCATGTTTGTAGTCAGTGATTGCCTAGTTTTGTATACAGGTTAGCCTTTGGAGGAGACTTGCAGTCTTTGGAACTACAAATCTTGAGGAGATCATCACCAGGCGTGGGATAAAAGGTACAGTTACCGATATTCTCTCTTATTTATTTATTTTCATTTGTTTTGGTATGTTTGGGGTAGAGTATAAACTAGATTGACTTTTATATGGACATTCGCTCTATTTATATCTTAAACCCTGGTATAGTTAAAGTGGGGATTTTCCTGCTAGCAGGTACATATTGCAATGAAAGTATGATGTACAGAAAATATTGACAATTTGTTGGTTGAATGCAAGATGGAAGCATTGTAGGAAAAATGGTATTCGGTATTGTGCTTGCTTAAATCCATAAGGAAGATTTCATTCTACTATTGCAACAACCATGAAAAATTATGAGATAGAATTTCATATTTTGGGGAAAAGTTGAATTCCTTATGAAATAAGTTTTAGTTTCTAAATGAAGTTTTATAATGTTTTCTCATGATAACTTCATGTGTGTGATGCATATGAGATAATATTGATTAAATTTGGAATTCTTGGTCAAAACAACTATTATTGCAGACACTGGAGCCCTTAAATTTTAGAACCTTGGTGGGGTTCTAATAATGGGTTGGCGCTCTCCTTGTGTGTGAAATCCTTTGCAAGATGGATTGTTGAAGGACTATGTAGAAGTGAAGGGATGCTTCAGCCTATAAGGGTGAGTGCAACAAGGAAGAGGAAACTCAAGAATTCTTATGACATGGTAGCTATCATAACGAGGGTATCTCAAATGGAACAGTGAGATGAATTCTTTCCTAAAACAACTTTATGGAATAGAGAAAATGGCTTCCATATATAGTATGAAGACATGAAATGGTGCTTGAAAGTAGATCATCTGGTGGATAACAAGCTTACAATAGAAAAATCTTGGATCTTTTTGAATAATTTTGAGTTTTGCATGGTATATAATGCACTGAGGACAGTGCATAAATAAGGGGAGGGGATTGTGATACCCCTAGATCAAGCCCCAATTGTAAATATGAATGTGAATATTTTTCAAAGGATGGTGAGCTAGGTTATTATAGGTCATAAGGCTTATATGATTATTAGGAAAGAGAGCTTAGATGCTAAAGGCCACTGAGACTATTTTTGTATATGTAAGAGCTCATATCATTAATAAAACACATTGTTGTGTGTAGACCAACCATGATAAAAGAGTATGGGGGACTAAACTCCACTAGGAAGGGAAAAGGGGGGAGGGGGTATGTTAAGAACCAAATATCAAGATAACATAGAAAAACCTCAGAATAAGTACTCAACACCTTGAAAAAGAGAGAATTTTATATAATAAGCCTCTTCAAGGGGGCAACCACCTTATACACCACATAAATTTCCAAATACTAGATGATTCCAAATTAAAAGGTTTCCATGGTATATATAGGAGACTAGGAGGTACAATTACAACTAATGGACCCAAGACGACATAAATAAAAGAACATTACTAATGTAATATGCAACAATTAAGGTTTAATGTGCCACTATTTAGGGCTTAACATGCCCCTCCCCTTTAGACAAGTGTTATCTGCAACGCTTGAGTAATTTTGGATGCTTCTATATAAAAGACTCATTTTCCCAAGTGGAATATTCAGCACGTAGTTTCGTCCACTTAATGAGATACTATGAAATGGATCTATTCCTCACCTAGTGAATTCTTGTGTCAGTGATAGCTTTAAGATCCAATATGATTTTTCCTTCCCCATCAAGTTATGGAAATATAGTTTGAGCTAGGATTGTGTCTCCTATAACCTTATTTAAGCATGAAACTTAGAAAATTGGGTGTACTCGAGAAGATCTAGGAAAATCCAATTTGTATGCCATAGTACCAATCTTTTGAAACACCTTATAAGGTCCATAGTACTTTGGTGATAATTTATTATCCTTCTTGGCTTGCTTGAGGGGCATCTGTTTGTATGCTTGTAGTCTTAAAAACACCCAATCCCCTACTTCAAAAATTATTTCACTATGATGTTGATCTGCTTGTTGTTTCATGTGATTTTGGGCCATGGCCAGGTTGTACTTTAAGATTTGGAGAACTTTGTGTTGATGCTCGATCTGATCTTCCACTACTTGAACCTTATATTTTTCTTTTAGATAAGAAGTGATGGAAGGAGGGTGGTATCCATAGAGTGTCATAAATGGTGTCATTTTTGTTGCAGTATGAAAGGAAGCATTATACCACCATTCTACCCAGGGTAACCATTTGAACTATTGTGTTTGTTTATCAAAGACAAAGCAAGGAAGGTATCCTTTAAGACATTCGTTCACTATATCAATTTTTCAATCATATTGAGGATGATAGGATGAGATATGAGACAATTGAGTACCCAAACAAGAAAATAATGTTTTCCAAAAATATCCATTGAATATGGGATCTTTTTCACTTAAAATAATATTTGGGCTTCCATGTAGCTTTTGAACTATTTCCATGATTGCGGTGGAAACTGTACTAGATTTGAAGGGATGATAGATTGTACAAAAGTGTGTGTACGTTGTCAGTCTATCAAAAATCACCATGATAACACTCTTTCCTTCAGACTTCGGTAACCTTGTGATGAAATCCATGGAAACCTCCTCCCAGCACTGACTTGGGATGGATAATGGTTCGAAAATACCTGGGGTCTTAATTGTTTCAACCTTATTTTGTTGGCAAACCAAACATTTTTCCACAAACCTTTGAACATAAGTTTTAAGGCCATCCCAAAAATATTCCTTCTTGACCCTATGGTAGATTTTTAAAAATCCTGAGTTCCCTCCCACGAGAGAGGTGTTCAATTCTAATAGTACCTTTTGTTTGAGTTGGGAGTTCTTACATAAATATAAGTGATATTTGTACCATAGTGAATAATTTTTCCATGTAAATGTATCTGATGCACTAGAATCCTACTGCAACCTTTGAATGAGAGTCCACACATTTTCATCATTCTTCCATTCCTCCCTCGCTTCTAATATCCAATCGGGTTGGATGATCAATATAGCACAGAGAAAGGCCTCAACATATTCATCCTTTCTTGAGAGTGCATATTCCACAACATTTTTCTTCCCTTTTTTATAGATGATTTCAAAATCATAGCCCAATATCTTGGTCACCCATTTTTGTTGTTCTTCTGAAGATAGTTTTTGTTCCAAGAAGTATTTAAGACTATCATGATCTGTTTTGACCTTGAAGTGACTACCTATTAGGTAAGGGTGCCATTTATTCAATGCATGTAGTATTGTCATCATTTCCTTCTCATAAATGGGTTTTTGTAAGTCATTTCCCTTGACTGGTTGAATTTCAAAAGCAAGGGTCCTTCCTTCTTGCATTTGAACAACACCAATGCGATTTCCCGAGGCATCACATTCTACAATAAAGGTTTTTGTGCAGTTTGGTGTGGTCAAGACAAGAGATTTTCTCATTACCTCTTTAAGTTGTTCAAAAGATTGAGTTTCCTCTAGAGTCCATGAAAATTCATCCTTCTTAGTTAATGTCATTAAAGGTGCAACTATTCTTCCATAGTTCCGACCAAACTTGCGGTAGTAACCTGTCAAACCCAAAAATCCTCTAATATTTTTCAATGTTTTGGGAATTGTCCAGTCCATCATGGCCTTAATCGTGTTAGGGTCTACCTTGACACCTTCATGAGATACAATATGACCCAAATAATCTACATCCTTCACCCCAAAGAAACATTTGAATGGTTTTCCATATAGTTTTTTCTCGTTTAGTAGTTGTAGCACCTTGTCAACATGTCGCACATGATCCTCCCAAGACTTGTTATAGATTAGTATATCATCAAAAAATACTAACACAAATTTTTGAAGGAAGGGCTTGAAAATGAAATTCATCAACCTTTGGAATGTGTAAGGTTCATTTGTAAGGCCAAAAGGCATGACCAAAAATTCATAATGGCCTTCATGAGTTCAGAATGTTGTTTTTGGGATATCTACTTCCTTCATTCTAATCTGATGATACTGTGAACGAAGATCCAACTTTGTGAAGCAGATTGCTCCATGTAGTTCATCTAACAATTCATAAATGATGGGAATGGGAAACTTAACTGTAATAGTGATATTTTTTATCTCTATATAATCTGGACACATACGCCATGAGCCATCTTTCTTGAGTACCATTACCACTAGTGCAGAGAAAGAATTTTGGCTAGGTATAATAATGCCAACCTCTAACATTTCTTCAACCATACGCTCAATTTCACTCTTCTGGGCATAAGGGTATATGTAAGGCCTGATGTTAGGAGGAACACTCCTAGGAATTAGGTGAATATCATGATCATGATTTCGATTGGGTGGAATACCTTTGGGAATATCTTCAAATAATTTGGAATGCTTACCAATGAACCCTTGGAGATCTAGTGGAATAGATGGCTTAGATGTTTGAACATATAGTAAGCATAGTTGTGAAATTACACTCTATTTTGATTAAAGTTGGTTTTCATTTATGTCAACCCTTGAATAAATACCTATATCACAAAGCATGAACTCCAAAGTGGTCCCCTTATGGTGAAATCCCTCACGGGAAGACGCTTTGCAGATTGAGTTATCCTAGAAGTATGGTTAGAGAACCCATGCTTATTTGTGGAATAATGAGATGAAGTTTAGTGAATTTGTTAGTGAAACTATCCTAGATGGATATTTATTGCCATTCCATTTCCAGTGGTATATGGAACGTCACATAAATCCTCACGATTAGAGAGTTACGACCATAAGAAGTTGGAGAACCCAGGTTTGGGTAATGGACCCAAGTTTGTTTGATGGATAATGGTATGGGTTTTGATATATTTGAAAGTAATACTATTCTATATGGATATTGAATTTCATTCCATTTCTGGTGGTATGTGGAATGTCACATAACTCACATTTTGAGTGTTATGGCCTTATGAAGTTGGAGGACCATCATATGTCATCTAGAAGCCCCAAAAGGTCAAAGTAGTCAAAGTGGTTTAAGAGATTTTAGAAGGTAAATGATAAAGTGAAGTGATGACTATACTACAATTCAA
Source organism: Picea engelmannii (assembly GCA_009831015.1). Lineage (NCBI taxonomy): Eukaryota > Viridiplantae > Streptophyta > Pinopsida > Pinales > Pinaceae > Picea > Picea engelmannii. The sequence continues at coordinate 135,714 of ML804499.1, read as the reverse complement.
AGTGAATACAAAATAAATTATTTAAATAACAAATTTAATGGATAAATTAGAAGTGGGTTAACCCTAAAATAAGGAAAGTGGGCAAAGTGAACTAGAAGATGTTTTTTAAGGAAGCTACTTGGAGAGTATATATAAGAGGAAAGGCTCTCTCATTTTGATCACACTTGAGAATATTGAACATATATAGGTGTTTGAGATAACCAAAGGATAAATAATCCGCATTTCATAAGGAAGGTGAAGAAAAGAAGGCCGAAATTCAAGGGAGGATAAATTATTTTGATGATGCTTTCTAAGGTATGTTATTTATAGGTCATCTAACCATTTTCATAATAATTTTTTTTATAGAATGATTCAAACCATGATATTGATATTCCATTGAGGAAACATATCCAGGTATCTATGGTAAAAAATTAAACTTATGTTTCTTTGTATTTTTGGAGTTACACTCCATGGAAAATAGGGTTTGTGGCTAGTCCTGAAACTAGTCTAAAACAAGTGTTTCGGAAAACAACGTCATAAATTATTCATAACATATCTAAATTTAGTAAGACCAAATTTTTTGGTTAGATTAAAGTTTTTAGTATTATTTATAACATTTTCATATCGATTCAATAAATATTCTATGAGGGACACGCTCTACAAGGTCGCTCTCTAGAATAAGCCATAATTCAGCAAGGTATGCCATTTTTTCTATAACTCCTTTTATGAGAGGTTTCAAGTAGTGACACCTTGAGGAATTACATAAAAAACAATGAAGAACATTGTTTATCAATTTCAGATATTTATTCATTACAGGTACATAGTTATGATTATTTCAAGTTAGGGTTGTTGACTAATCCAAAACTGGTCATGTGAGACTAAAGAAATGTTTGATGAAAATGCTAGTCTCTTGTTGTTAAAATTAAGGAAGGTTTGCAGGTATGTGATCATATACACCAGGTCTCTTATAGATTTACAAATCATATTTGGATGATGAAATTGATGAGGGCTTTTGGTTAAGGTACATGTTGGGTACATGGTTGAGACAAGTAGTTGATGAGTTGGCACATACATGAGGTCTATAGTTGATGATGTTGGTGCATATTGATGAGTCATAGTTGATGAGTAGGTGACACATGATTGTTACATAGTTGGTACATGGTTGGATGCACTTGTTTATGGTGCAGGTTGATTATAGGTTGTTGCATGGTTGATGCACTTGTTTATGGTATAGGTTGATTACAGGTTGAGATACAGGTTGATGCATGGTTGATTTATGGTTCAAGTTTATTGGTACAGGTTTAAAATGGTATATCTCACAGTGATAGTGCGATAGTGGTTCCATCATTCTACTTCTACTTCAGGGTGGTTGGATGGGGCAAGGATAGGTGGTAGTAGCCACCTTATGGCTATAGCCGGAGAACATAGGGGGTTGTAGCCTCCTTCTGGTTATAGCCAGAGAATTGGGGAGTTGAAGCTTCCCTCAGGTTGTAGCCTAAGAAACTAGGAGGTTGGAGCCTCCTTCAAGTTGTATCTGGAAAACAAAGGAAGTTGGTGCTTCCAATGAATATAATTATTCAAGACATATAAGAAAAAGAATTATTTGGTTTTCTCCCGCTTTGGATTTCCACGTAAAACATTGGTGTACTTGTTGGTCAATATAATTACTTAATTAATTTTAAACAACCAAGTGAAACATAAATTATCAACCCAGGGAAGTCTTTTGTTTCAAAGGTAGCCACGCACTATATATGCTCAATTCCAAAAGCACTTAGTGTTGTAGTAAAGAAATATATACTAATAATACTTGCTCAATGAAGTGAAGCTCTGAATTACATCACAGAAAAGTAACCTCCCTATTGCAATCTTTGAAGTTCAATCTAAGAATCCTGGATTACATTAATACTTGCAATGGGAAAGACAATTATTCTGTAGTCAGAGAACAGGACCCTTACTCTCAAACAGAGACTTCAGCATTAACACTCTTTTCATGAAATCAATAATGCAGAAAACAATTAACTCTATCTAACAGAAGACAAAGCACTTAGTTCCTTTCTGTTTAAGCAGGAGCCTTGAGCCTTACTTCTATTGTATCACACTTGTGAGGTTGAGGTCTACAGAGAACAGGGCAGTTTGACTCCTTTCTTTCTGAGCAGGGATCTCTAACCCAGTTCTGGCTAACACCAAAGAAAGTATACAGTGAACAGGATGTTCTGGTTCTCTCCGTTCTGAGTAGGAACCCTTAATCCAATCCCTGGCTAACACACTTGCAGAGGTAAATGAAACCTACAGAAGACAGGGTGTTGTAGCCCCTTTCTGTCTGAGCAGGGACACTTTAACCAAATCTCTGGCTAGCA
>ML804499.1:119562-133278 GCA_009831015.1 Picea engelmannii | reverse complement strand
CAGAGCAGGTTCCTTCAGAAATCATTTTAACCACTGAAAGTTAAATCATGGAGAACAACAACTTGTATAAAAATGGAATACCACATTTTGATGGATAGAAGTATTCATTTTGGAACATAAGGATGAAGACATATATACAAGCACAGGGATTTTAAATTTGACAATCAATTGTAGATGGATACACAACACCAAAAGTTCCACCAACAAATGACAAACAAGTGAAACTCGATCAGAATAATTCCAAAGCTACAAATGCACTTTTGAATGGTCTCAGTGAAACGGTATTCGCCAAAGTTGCACATTGCAAATATGCTAAAGAGATTTGGGACAAGCTTTGAAATATTTAGGAAGGAGATTCAAAAGTCAAAGAAGCAAAGATTCAAACTTACAGAGGTCAGTTCAAACAACGAAAGATGAAGGAATATGAGAATATTGCAGCCTACTTCTTATGAGTCGATGAAACAGTGAATGCAATCATAGGATTGGGAGAAGAAATCGAAGAATCTGTAATTGTTCAAAAGGTACTAAGATCTCTTCCTATGAGATTTGACCCTAAGATATCAGTGCTACAAGAAAGATCAGATCTAAACTCAATAAGCATGGATGAACTGCATGGAATATTCATAGCATATGAAATGAGAACTGAACAAAAAATTCCATATGTAAAAGAAGTAGCCTTCAAAGCATCCAAAAGATCAAAGAAAAATAAAAAGCAACAAGAATAACATAGCAACAACAATGACGTCTCGAAAGATGATGAAGATGTGGCCAACTTCGTCAAAAGATTGAAGAAGGGAACCAATGTTAGGTATAGAGGTAAGCTTCCTTTAATTTGTTTTAATTGTGATGGCATTGGTCATTTTTCTAACAAATGTCCTCGTAAGAAAAGGAGAAATTATGAAGGTTACTCAAAATGAAAACAGACATTTAAAGGGAAAATAACTAAAATGAAAGTTTTAAAGAAAATATTATGCACCAAAGAAGACATCTCATCATTAGATGAAGACGAATTTAGTGACAGTGAGACATGAATAGTTCTATTCATGGCAGTAGAAGACTCTGATAAAGAAGACTCCAAAGAAGAATATGAAGAAGTCGAAGAAGAATATGAAGAATTCGAAGAAGAAATTGAAGAGGCGAAAGTTGACTACTGAGAAGAATTGATGTGTGTCATAGAAGTTACCAGAAGAAAAAACAATAAAAACAAGAAACTACAAGCGGAACTAGACAAGAAATAAGATGCTCAAGAACTAGAAAAAATGATCACAAATTTGAAGGTTCAAATAGAAGAAGATAAAAGAATCGAAGAAGCACTCAAAGAAGAGCTAGAAGAAAAGGACAGGAACATTGGAAATTTGGAAGCATATATTGTCACATTAAGAAAGGATATTCAAAAGAAAAATATGTAGAATAGCTCAAAAGTTTTGGATGACATTATCAGTAGTCAAAAATCTCATCTTGACAAGCCCATACTAGGATACAATCAGACAGAAAAGGGATCAATCTAAAAAACAACAGAGCAAGAAACATATCCAAAAATCTATGCAGAAACAATCAAAGGGGATAGAAAGATTACAGGGACACTCATCCACCAAGAAGATTCATATTTCAGAATCAACAACATATGGATAGGCTTCAAGAAGAAGAAGGATTCATAAGAGCACCTCCTTTTAGAATATCTTCAACTCCCGGGTATCAAGCTATATTTTTTGTTTTATGTTATGCATGTAATAATTTTGGACATAAAGTTGTGAATTCCAGAGCTAACAACAGGAACACAAACAACTTTTAAATTCATACACAAAAAGGTTATCCAAGAAGGCTTAGTGAAACAAAAAGAAGAAGTTACCACAGGTTTGAATCTTTGAGCACTGAAGTGGAATGTTACAAATGTAACAACTTTGGACACATGGCCAAAGATTTCATAATGATAGTCCCTCCTAGAGAACCGCAATAGAATAACAATAGTCACAGACAAGAACCTCAAAAAAGGACATGGATAAAAAAGCAGAATCAACATAGCAATGAAGAATGCATACTCACTCTACAAGCTAAGCAGAAGAATTGTGGTTGGCATGTTGACAGTGGTTGTTCAAAACACATGACCGGTGATAGGTACATGTTTCTTACATTAAGAAATTAAATATATGGATCAGTCACCTTTGGAAATGATGATTTGGCGAAAATCATTGGAAAAGGAACAGTCAGAATTGGGAACAAGAATACAAAGGAAGAAAATGTTCTACTAGTACAAGATATGAAACATAATATTCTAAGTGTGATTCAAATGTGTGACCAAGGTCATAAAGTTACTTTCAATTCACAAAAGTGAGAGATAAGAAAAGAAGGTTCAGGAAAATTGATTTCTATAGCTGCAAGAACTTCAAGCAACATATATGTGTTAAGTGAAATTGGAAATGAAAAGTGTTGTCTAGGAAAGGAAGATGAAAGTTGGTTATGGCAGAGAAGAATGGGTCACATGCATTTTGATAACCTTGTCAAAGTTAAAAAAAGAGAAGCAGTCAGAGAAATTCCCCATATCACGAAACCAACCAACACTTTATGCAAGCATTGTCAACAAGGAAAGAAAACAAAGACCAGGTTCAAATCAAATGAATATTCAACGACAAGACCACTGGAAATTGTATACATTGATCTCGTTGGACCAACTACAACAAAGGGTTTAAATGGTGAAAAATACTTTATGTTATTAGTTGATTATTATACAAGAATGACTGCAATTTTCTTTCTCAAGAATAAGTCAGAAGCTTTTGAAAAATTTAAGATCTACAAGGAAATGGTTGAAAATGAAATGGATTCAAAAATCAAATTCTTGAGACCTAATAATGGAGGAGAGTTCACTTCAAAGGAATTTATGGACTACTGCAGCAGTCATGGAATAAAAAGTCAATTCTTCGTTGCTAGGACACCTCAATAGAATGGAGTTGTTGAAAGAAAGAACATTGCAGTACAGGAAATGGCTTGAACAATGCAAATGGATTCCAAATTGACAGATATATTTTGGACACAGGCAGTGCATACGACAGTTCACATTCAAAACAGAGTAATTCTCAGAAACAACACTGACAAAACTCCCTATGAGCTATCGAAAGGAAGACCAGCAAATGTGAAGCACTTTAGAGTTTTTGGAAGCAAATGCTACATCAAAAGAGAAGATGGAAGAATGGGAAAGCTTGAATCTCATGTGGACAAAGGAGTACTTTTTGGTTACTCAAGCACAAGGAAAGCATACAAGTGTTACAATATGAGATTGAACAAAGTTGTTGAAAGCATCAATGTAACAATTGATGAAATAGGCAGACCAAAATCAAAGGAAGAAGAAAATGAATCAATGGAACAGCATTTCGAAGAAGAAGCATAAGATGAAAAAGAAGTAGAAGAGGAAGATGAAGAGAATCTGACAGAAACAAAAGAGCAAGTTCAACAAGTGTCTCCAAAGACACCTAGCAGACGAGTACAGAAGAATCATCCTTCAGATCGGATTATCGGAAACAAAGATGCAAGAGTTGAGACTAGAAGAAGAATCTGTTCACTAGAACAAACACACCTAGCACTCTTATCTACAATTGAACCAAACTCTTTTAAAGAAGCCAACAAGGATGAATTTTGGAATAAGGCCATGGATGAAGAATTGGATCAAATAGAGAAAAATGACACTTGGGAATTGGGTCCAAGACCAAAGAATAAGAAAGTGATTGGCACAAAATGGGTTTTCGGGAATAAATTGAATGAAGATAGATAGTTTACAAGGAACAAAGCTAGATTGGTATATAAAGGATATGCACAGATTGAAGGAATCAACTTTGAAGAGACATTTTCCCCAGTTGCCAGAATGGAAGAAATCCATTTTATTTTATCTTATGCATGCTCCAAAAATATTAAAGTGTATCAGATGGATGTAAAATCGGTTTTTCTGAATGGGGAACTGGAAGAAGAAGTCTACATTGAACAACCAGAAGGATTTCAGTTGTCAAAGAATGAAGATTATGTTTGTAAATTAAATAAGGCCTTGTATGGTCTAAAATAGGCTCCTAGAGCATGGTACTCTAGACCATATAAGTATCTACAACAACCAGGGTTCAGAAAAGGAAGTGCAGACAACAACCTCTACATCAAGGTAAGTCAAGGTAATAATTTATTAATTGAAGTTTAAGTTGATGATATTATTTTTGGTAGTGATGATGACAGGTTAAGCCATAAATTTGCAGAGGATATGCAAAATGAATTTGAAATGTCATTACTTGGAGAACTATCCTTTTTTTTGGGACTTCAGATACATTAAAGCAACCAAGGAATTTTTATTTCTCAAACCAAGTATATCAGAGAAATGCTAAAGAGGTTTGGAATGGAAGATTGAAAACCAGTTATCACTCCCATGAAAACCAGTTGCAAGTTGAGCAAAGATGATGATTCAAAGTCTACAGATCAGAGGAAATACATGTCAATGATTGGCAACCTACTATATGTGATAGCATCCAGACCATATGTAATGCAGACAGTTAGACAGGTGGCATGATTTCAAGCAACACCAAAGGAATCACATGTATTAGCAGTGAAGAGGATTTTCATATATCTCAAAGGAACAAAAGAGTTTGGACTCTAGTATCCAAAAGGAAAGGATATATCACTTATTGCCTACACAGATGCAAATTGGGCAGGTTTTATTGATGACCGATGAAGCACTAGTGGAGAAACATTCTACTTGGATGAGTGTTTAGTATCATGGCTAAGAAAGAAACAATCATCAATATCTTTATCTATAGTTGAGGAAAAGTATATTGCAGCAACATCATGTTGTACGCAGGTTCTTTGGATGAAACAAACTCTGACAGATATACAGGTTGAGTATGATGAACCCATTCCAATCTATTGTGATAATACAAGCGCCATTAGTATCTCAAAGAATCCAGTGATGCACTCCAAGACGAAGCACATTCCAATCACGTATCACTTTCTACGAGAGCAGGTTGCAGAAAATAACATCAAAGTTGAGTATGTGGGCACAAAAGAACAAGTGGTTAATATATTTAGAAAACCACTTCCACGGGAATCCTTTGATTATCTTTTCTGGAGAATCAGAGTTATTTCTACTCCAAAGTGAATTATTTTGAATGCTTATCTTATATGTCTTAGATGTACATGAGGAAGCACCATAAAGAGGACAATTCAGTCAGGGGGAGTAGCACAAGATGGAAATATACCTTTTCCATTGATGAAAAAGGGGGAGAGATTCATATGATGCATAGGAAAAAGGCATCGTTCCAAGGGGATAAATTGTCACAGAGATGCAGAGGACAAAGGCATGTTTCCAGGGGGAGCATGAGTGATATGACTTTAGTATTTCATGACATAATTTCAGTTTTGCATCAGAGTGTTTCCATCAATTCCAAAGGGGGAGATTGTTGATTAAGGTTTGTTTTCATTGACGTCAACCCTTGAATAAATATATATATCATAAAGGATGAACTCCAAAGTGGTCCCCTTATGGTGAAATCCCTCACGGTAAGACGCTTTGTGGATTGAGTTATCCTAGAAGTATGGTCAGAGAACCCATGCTTATTTGTGGAATAATGAGATGATGGTCTGTGAATTTGTCAGTGAAACTATCCTAGATGGATATTTCTTTTCATTCTATTTCCAGTGGTATGTGGAACACCATATAACTCCTCACGGTTAGAGAGTTATGGCCATAAGAAGTTAGAGAACTCGGGTTTGGGTAATGGACCCAATTTTGTTTAATGGATAATGGTATGTGTTTTGATATATTTGCAGGTAATACTATTCTATATGGATAGTACATATCATTCCATTTCTGGTGGTATGTGGAACATCACATAACTCCTCACGGTTTGAGAGTTATGGCCTTACAAAGTTGGAGGACCCTCATATGTCATCTAGAAGCCCCAAAAGGTCAAAGCAGTCAAAGTGGTTTAAGAGATTTTAGAAGGTAAATAATAAAGTGAAGTAATGAGTGTACTATAATTCAAAGTGAATACAAAATAAATTATTTCAATAATAAATTTAATGGAGAAATTAGAAGTGGGTTAACCCTAAAATAAGGAAAGTGGGCAAAGTGACCTAGAAGATGTTTTTTTAAGGAAGCTATTTGGAGAGTATAAATAAAAGGCAAGGATCTTTAATTTTGATCACACTTGAGCATATTTAATATCTATAGGTGTCTGAGGTAACCAAAGGATATCTAATCCAAATTTCAGAAGGAAGGTGAAGAAACGAAGGCCGGAATTCAAGGGAGGATAAATTATTTTGATGATGCTTTCTAAGGTATGTTATTTACAGGTCATCTCACCATTTTCACAATAATTTTTTTTTTAGAATGATTCAGACCATGAAATTTCTATTCCATTGAGGAAACATATCCAAGTATCTGTGGTAAAAAATTAATCTTGTGGTTTGTTGAATTTTTGGAGTTACACTCCGTGGAAAATAGGGTTTGTGGCTAGTCCTGAAACTAGTCTAAAACAGGTCTTTCAGGAAACAACATCATAACTTATTCATAACAGATCCAAATTCAGTAAGACTGAATTTTTTGGTTATAGTACAATCTTTGGTATGTTGCATAAAATTTTTAGTTTGATTCGAAAAACATTATGTGCGGGTCACACTCTACAAGGTCGCTCTCTAGAATAAGACACAATTCAACAAGGTATGCCATTATTCATATAAATCATGTTCTGAAAGATTTCAAGTAGTGACACTTGGAGGAATTGCATAAAACATGCTGAAGAAAATTTTGTATCAGTTTCATATCTTTATTCATTTCAGGTACATAGTTACAATTATTTAAAGTTAGGTTTGTTGACTAATCCAAAACTAGTCATGTGAGACTAAAGAAAAGTTTGATGAAAATGCTAGTCTCTTGTTGTTAAAGTTAAGAAAGGTTTGCAGGTATGTGATCATATACACCAGGTCTATTACACAGTTAAAAATCATATTTGGATTATGAAATTGATGAGGGCTTTTGGTTAAGGTACATGTTGGATACATCGTTGAGACAAGTAGTTGATGAGTTGGCACATACCTGAGGTGTATAGTTGATGATGTTGGTACATATTGATGAGTCATAGTTCATGAGTAGGTGACACATGATTGGTAAATACTTGGTACATAGTTGGATGCACTTATTTATGATACATGTTGATTACAATTTGTTTGGTATAGGTTGGTGAATGGTTGATGCACTTTTTGATGGTACAGGTTGATTACAGGTTGAGGTACAGGTTGAGGCATGGTTGATGCATGGTTCAGGTTTATTGGTACAGGTTTACAGTGGTATATCTCACAGTGATAGTGTGACAGTGGTTCCATCATTTTACTTCTACTTGAGGATGGTTGGACGGGGAAAGGATAGGTGGTTGTAGCCACCTTCAAGTTTTATCCGGAGAACATAGGGGGTTGTAGACTGCTTCTGGTTGTAGCCACATAATTGGGGAGTTGGAGCTTCCCTCGGGTTCTAGCCTGAGAAACTAGGAGGTTGGAGCCTCCTTCCATTTGTTGCTAGAAAACAAAGGAATTCGGTGCTTCCAATGAATTTAATTCTTCAAGACATATAAGAAAAATAACTATGTGGTTTTCTCCCACTTTGGGTTTCCACATAAAACATTGGTGTACAATGTATGTGTATGATTTCTCATTTGTCCATTGCTCATTATTATAATTCTACATCGATATAATACTTGGATTATTTGGTTAAAAAGGATTGTAATTTCTCTATTACTGATTCACCACACCCTCTCAGTAATCCAACACCTTGATGCCCCTTTTTCAATAATTTTGTCATTCCATTAGACCTTTTCACCTTATTGGGTTTCCCTGTGATACCACTTAACTCAATTTATTTTTCTTCCAATGAAAATTTCATGAAAAGTTCTTGAAAATTAAAATCCATTGTTCCTAATTATTGTAACCATTGGATTCCCAGTACGAAATCAGCACCACCCACGGGTATAGAAATCATTGTACTATTCATTACATATTCCCCCATAGTAAGATTGATCTTATTTCATTTTCCTGAGCAATTGATAGTTCATCCATCTTTAATCATTACTTGAAACTCTAGCGCTGGATATACAAAGCAATTGAGAGCTTTGGCTAATTTATAGTGAATGAAATTATGAGTACTACCAGAATCAATTAGGACTATTACCCTTTTCTTTTTGATATATCCTTCGATCTTGAGGGTTTGAGGAATGTTAATTTTATCCAATGCATTACATGATATCGTGGGAGTCAACTCTTCATAATAAATCGCTTCTACATTTTCATCTAGAGATGGTTCTTGTTCTTGTTTTTGTTCTTCTTCTTCCTCCTCTTCAAAATCTATATAGAATAATTTCTTCTCACCACACTTGTGTCCCTTACTGTACTTGTTGTCACAATTAAAGCATAAACCTTTTTCTTTTCTTTCCTCCAATTGTTGAGGTGTCAACCTTGTAGGTTGATGTGTTTTAGAAGAAGTAACATTATTCTCTCGATAGATGTTAGGAGTGGTCCTTCTAGTAGCCATAGCCATATTTTTAATTTGAACATTTCTTTCCACCCTGAATGCATTCTCCAATGATTTGGGTTCCCAAAGGTGAACATCATGTTGAATTTTATCCTTTAAAGTTCCTATGAATACATCAATCAAGTGCTCATCTGGAATATTTGTTACCTTTATATTCAATCTTTGGAAGTTCTCAATGTGCTATGCAATTGAACCCTTCTGCTTGAGATTTATCAATTGGCTAAAGAAGGTATTGCTCCTTGTATCCTCATATTTTTCTATCATTTATTCCATGAAAATTTTCCAAGTGACGAGTGATTTGCAGGAACAAACCCATCGATACCACACAAATTGATTGGGTTCTAAATATAAATAAGAAATTTGTACCTTTTTTGTATGTGGCACATCACGTAGATCAAAGAATTGCTCCATCTGAAGTATCCATGTGATTGGGTCCTTGCCATCAAACTTCCTCATATCGATCTTAAGAAAGTGGTTGGTCTTCAACCCAAAGTTGGAGTTTCTCCATTCTTGATTCATCTTCCTTGTTTCCTCATAATAAATTTCATGGGGTGTATTTTCACCTTCATGTCTCCTCTCTATTAGGAAATTTATCAATCCTTCCATGATCTCCTTTTTTAAACCATCCATCATCCCTTGTAGTTCATATTTTGTTATTGTCTTCTTTTGTAAATCATTTATGTCCATACTCATTTCTTCAACTTCATCAAGAGTCCAAGTAGAACTATCTGGAGTCTTATTTTGTGTATAAGTTCCCTTTTTTGGTGGCATTTTGGCCAACTATCACTTTTAAACCTTGATTTTGAGGTGGCTCTGCTAGACAATATTTATTCTATTGTATCTCCAAAATTTAGGCCCTTCTAGGTATGAAAATTTATTTTCTGTAGTTTTATGATATTTCTTCTCTGCAATTCCATAGTTCTGATCAAAATTGGATGTGCCAAGTGAAGTTATGGTAACTTCCCCACAACTTGCTGATTTTTTTCCCTTCCAGGAGAGCATACTTGTAAAGCATTCCAAGATCATAATATCTGATATTTGATTCTGAAAATTGTACCCAATATACTAAATACTATCCACCATCCAAAACAACTAGTTTCAATTAATTTGTATACTCACTAAAGAATATATCACTATTTTACCTGAAAGACTTATTTGAGACTAGTTAATATGACTAGTTAGATACCTTATATTGCACAGGGTGCATATAGAAAAGTAGGATGACCCAAAAGATGAAATTTTTATCACAACTACCTTGCTAATTTGTATTAATATCCTCCATATTTCAAGGTATGAAACATTACAAAAAAAAATTAATAGCGAAAATTCCATGATGAATAAATTCAGGATGATTCCAGAACCCTATCTTACACAAACTATATCTCATAAATTTTAAGGCCTAAGGAGTTGAAATTTGAACCCAACATACCTTGATCCGTCTACTAAATATTGTCCAAGGTGTTCCTTTTGAAAATTTGTAGAAAACAAGTTATAGCGAAAATTCTAAGGTGTCTTAGATGTAGCAGCGAAACCCCAAGACCTTGAGCTCTGATACCAAATGTTAAGAACCAAATATCAAGATAGAATATAAAAACCTCAGAATAAGTACTCAATGCTTGAAAAATAGATAATTCCATATAATAAGTCTCTTCAAGGGGGAAACCTCCTTATAGACCACATAAATGTCCAAATACTAGATGATTCCAAATTAAAAGGTTTCCATGGTATATATAGGAGACTAGGAGGTACAATTACAACTAATGGACCCAAGCGAACATAAATAAAATAACATTACTAATTTAATATGCCCCAATTAAGGGGTAATGTGCCACTATTTAGGGCTTAATAAGATAAGAGCCTAGGAAAGGGACTAAGCTAGAAGGGCTTATCTCCATGGGAATAATATAATATTATTATTACTAAAGACTAAGGTTGGACATAACCTATGTTATCCTAAGTCTCTATGGGAAAGGGAATGAATTACAAGTGGAGCCCATGAAGCTTCATGATGACAAGTGTCCATTTTGGGACATGAATACAAAGAGTTGGAGCTTTGGGCATGAGGGGGGATTCTGACTTCCATTTGTCACATTCACCATTCTTCCCATTCATGATCTCATCCATTGATCCATGTGTTGGCACAAGGGCAGACCTAGGTTTCAACGCTACAACAATGCACCAACAAATCCCTAACTACCGACCCTTTTGGCAACACCTACGAAGCAGATGAAGTCTCACCCGAGGTAGATTCAAGGGTGGTTGCAAGACTCAGGTGTCTACAACCTTAGTTGTGACACCGATGTGTGATTATAACACTTATTACATCTCTTAGCACCGTCAGTCCCACAATATGAAATCACTATTCACTTCACTGATAAAACAGATCATCTCAAGATTCACACTAACCTACAGTATCTAAGAAATTAGCATACAAATGGATCAGAATGAGCATATAAATCACTAAGAACAACTATCCTAATTAGATCTAATATTCTCACATATCATAAGCACAAAGCAGAAGTAGATCTATCTAAACATATCAAAGCACTTAGAAAATAACATGTGAACACATCAAGACAAGCACAAAACACATCGCACAGTGTTTACGTGGTTCACCCCCACCCTGGGGCTACATCCACCAACTCTTCTTCTTTATTATCTTCAGTCGATGAGTTACAAGAACAAATCCATCAAAACCCTTACTCCTCATAGGACAGGAGATCTGTGCATCTCGCTAGATCCTTCTTCCTTGCATTACAACACTAAGCCATCTATAGTCTCGCACAAGGACTTGCACTCATCTCTGCAAGTCTTACACTGAATGAACAAAGCTCTGATCACATAGATCCAACTCTTGGCACTTATCCTAAAACACATAGATATCTCATTCGACTTCAACTACCCCCCTATATGGCCTAAAAATCTATATATATATTAAAAAATAGGCCTACACATGGGTAAACGCATGGGCCGACATCCCATTCTCGTTACATATTCCCAAAAACCCAAAAATGATCCAAAAGTGGGCCAAGATCCCATGATATTTTCTTCATCTTGAGCTCCTCCTTCAACAGGTTGTCGAAGTCCCAAAATAGGTCAACATGACCAAGAAACTCCAAAACTTGGTCAAGGGCCAACATGCCCTTAACACTCACATGTGACTCATCCCGAGTCACTCTAGTCTACCTAGTTCTGCCTCAAACACCTCGATCTTGGCTCGAGCTGATTCGACTTGATTCTTTTCTATGGCCTCTTGTTCAAAGAACTCCTAGATCACTGCGTCATTCATTGGCCCTTCTAGGCATTGTTCTACTGTGATGATGACTTTTTCTAGATCTGCTCCTTGTCTCTCGAACTCTGTAAACAACAGGCATGCCTTATCTTGCACTGGTTGGAGTCGTTGAGTTATGTCCATCACTTTGCTTTGGATCGTAGGATCATTTTTTGGGTTGTGCGTTTCTCATGAGACCTATTCATTCTTTGTACAGTCGATAGGGCCTTCAGCTGTGCCTAAAGTGTGTTTGTGTGTTGCTTCTCTTCCTGGAGTTGTGACTCCAGTGCCTGTAACTCAGGGTTCTTAATGAGGTTTTCCTAGCTCTGAGCGCTGCGATTACTCAGTTGTTTTCACTCCAAGGCAAGAGATTTTAATATGTCAACTACGCTATGGGAAGTTGCTTCCCTTAGGTATCTTACATCTTGATGGGTCTCGGGCATAGTGCAGAGCTCCAAGTCTGTTATCCGTTGTTGGAGCTACTGGATTACCTCTTCAAGTTGTGCCACCTACTATGGAACTCTCTCTTCGGTATTTACTTCGACAACTGTCACATAACGAAGTGCTCTGTTGACCATTTCCTTAACTTTGAGTTGCTCAGTGAGCAACTGTTCCTTGATTTTCTATAATTGTTCTTTTTCTTCATCCCATTTCGTTTGCAGAGCAATCTTTTCCCTTTCTGCAGTACTTCTTTTCTCCTCAAGGTATTTCTGTACTTGTGTTAAATCCTGGGTGGCTTGTGTTGTTTGTTCCTTGTAGTATCCTTGCTAACAGAACCTAAAGCTTAATACATTTAACATAAAATTTATATCATAATTTCTTTATGGTTTTATATTCAACAACTAACAAACTACCAGTTCATGGTTCAACAAATTATAATTGAGCAACCTGATATACAAATCATATATATATAATTAAACATACACAGCTTAGTAAAATAGTGAACCATCATATAGATAATGAGATAAATACCTCTCATTGATGTTGTTTCCCCAACTCCATCTGTCCTCGTTGCTCTGCCCAAACTCTGCCCAAAACCGAATCTTTCCTCCCTGCCAGCTAGGAACAGAGCCTATCCGGCTCCCTAGCTCTAGGATTCTGTGACGATTCCTAGCCCCCGAGCCCAAAAATCCCAGCAACCGATGCTCCCTTGTAACAGTCCAACAAATTCCTCAAGCCAAACCATAATTATAGTTTTCCCATCCCTCCCCTAGAAAAATGCTCCCATACAATCTTCTCATGATCTCCAGAAATTATCCCTACCTCCCCCAAAATCAAAAGTTCCCTCTCGAATGTCTTTGCCCCCTCATATCCCCCCGTCCATTCACCACCTCTCCATTCAATGTCAACCACCTTATCCCTACATTCAATGCCAACCCTCCTTCAATACGTTAAGTTTTCTTTTAATAAAATAAAATTTATTAAACATAAATTCGTTACCCAAACATTTAATGAGTTAATTAGTTAATTAATCAATTAATTAATATACATTAAACAATAAATAAATAAATAAATAATATTATTAATAGATAATCATTAATTAACTAATATACATTAGGACAATTAATTAAACTTAATAAACCTTTAACAATTATTTAACTTTGACAATTAGTTATTTAACTAGGGTTGTTACATACACCCACCCTTCAGGAAACTTCATCCCAAAGTTAAAGTATTTTATGATACAAGGGAAAAGAAACATGGTTCACACATTCATGACAAATAACCAACCTTATTAGTAAGTAAGCCAAGAAAAATCATACATACTAGTGTACATGTGCAAGAAATGCATGTGTAGCTAGTACATACAAGTCTCGTGCATGTACTAATAACAATAACTATCATCTCTATAGTAATTTCTATATGCATCCAATCCATTCAACAAGACTATTCATTTTAT
>ML804499.1:91092-116154 GCA_009831015.1 Picea engelmannii | reverse complement strand
TATCTGAAATGATATTCTTAGGTATCCCGTGCAAATAGATGACCTCACTTACAAACACACGTGCCACATCAGTGACATCATAAGTGTCTCTAACCGAAATAAAATGAGCACTCTTGGTTAACTTATCAACTATCACAAGAATGACATTGTGTCTATGAGATGTGAGTGGCAACCCCACAACAAAATCCATAGAGATGACTTCCCATTTGGACATAGGAACATCATGTGGTTGTAGGAGGCTTGCAGGGTGGTGGTGGTCAGCTTTCACTTGTTGACACTCTGGGCACTTGGCGATGAAATGGACTACATCGCGCTTCATGCCTACCCAGAAGAAGAGTTTCCTCATGTCTGCGTACATCTTCTTCACACCTGGATGCACACAATAAAGTGCTCTATGGGATTCCTTTAGTATGATGCTTTGAATATCCCCACCATCAGGGACATACATCCTTCCTCGATGTCTTAATAGTATGTCTGCTTCCAGACTATATCCTTCATACTTTGGATCTAATTGCCTCCCACTCTAGAGGTTTGAAGTAACCTTTAAATACCAACTATCTCCTCGAACTTGCGTCAACACACATTCCCTCGGATTGACCTTTAAAGGTACCAAGGATAAGACACGTGGTCTCCTACTCAAGGCATCTACGACCACATTTTCCTTTCCTTTGATGTATGAAATACCAAAATCGTACTCACTCATAAACTCACTCCATCACCTTTGCTTGGAATTTAGATCCCTTTGAGTGAAGAGATGTTTTAAACTTTGATGGTCCATTTTGAGCTCAAAGTTTTGCCCCATAAGATAGTGCCTCCAAAGTTTCAGAGCTAGCATTACAACTGCCAAATCTAAATCATGATTAGCGTAAAGTTCCTCGTGTTTCTTCAGCTTCCTTGATGCATAAGCTATCACACCTCCATCCTGCATTAGCACGGCCCCCAACCCTTTCTTCAAGGCATCTATATAGACCGTGAAGTCCTTTTCCATATCTGGCACTTGTAGAATCGGTGCACTAGTTAGTAATCTCTTAAGCTCGATGAATGCACTATCACATTCTTTTGTCTAGTCATACCTGACCCCCTTACACTGCAAAGTGGTGATGGGTTTCTCTATTTTAGAGAACCCTTCCACAAATCTCCAATAATAACCTGCTAGCCCCATGAAGCTTCTTACCTCATGGGCATTTTTCGGTACTGGCCATTCCATAATGGCCTTTACCTTTTCTGGGTCGACGGAGATTCCTTCACCAGAAATGATATGTCCTAAATAGTGAATTTCTTTCTAGAAGAAGGAACACTTCGATAACTTCCCATACAATTTGTTCTCTCTAAGGCATGACAACACCACTCGCAAGTGTTCCTCATTCTCTCTTTCGTTTTTGGAATAGATGAGGATGTCATCTAGAAAGACTTGTACAAAACGGTCTAAATACTTTTGGAATACGTCGTTCATTAGGCTCATGAATACTGCTGGCACATTGGTCAATAAAAAAGGTACTACGATGAAATCGTAATGTCCAAACCGAGTTCGAAAGGTAGTTTTAGAAATATCACCTTCCTTAATCCTTAACTGGTGATACCCTGATCGCAAATCAATTTTTGAGAATACCGCTGCTCCTTTCATCTGACCAAAGAGGTCATCTATTCGTATCATTTAGTACCTTTTTTTCACTGTAGCACGGTTCAAGTCTCTATAATCTATACACAGTCATAAGGAACCATCCTTCTTCTTTACAAAAATTATTGGTGCACCCCAAGGTGAGACACTGGGCCTTATTAGCCCTAAGTCCAGTAGCTCTTTCAACTACATTTGCAGCTCACAAAGTTCTAGCGCTGTCATTTGATACAGATTCTTGGAAATTGGTTATGCACCAGGTTTTAGCTCAATAGTAAAATCAAGCTCCCTCTCAGGAGGTAACCCTAGTAACTCATTAGGAAAAACATCCTTAAATTCTGACAAAACCGGGTATTGATCCAAGGAGGGTCCCTTCCTTTCATTCACTACTTCCACTACATACAGTCGACACCCTTGCCTCATGCACCACTTAACCTTCATAGTTGAGATAAATCATAGAGACACTTGTCTTCGTACACCATGGATCTCTATTGGTCTTCCTTCATTGTCGACACAAAGCACCATTTTTGCGAAACAATCTACCAAAGCTCGATGAGCTTCTAACCAATCCATTCCAATGATTAGGTCATACATCTCAAGAGAAGTGGCGTATACCTTCAACCTGGTAGTACACACTCCCAGGTCTACTATATCGATGCTAGTTCCTACCACTTGTTTTTCCCCTGAAGCCATCTTGAGTTTTTTAAAGTCATCATGCTCGTAGGCTGCCAACCCACTCTTTTCTAATGCAGATGGTGAAATGAAACTATCTGTGGCACTAGAATCAAATAAAATTTTCACATTGATATGATTTAACGTACCTAATGACTCCACCACCGTGGATTTATGTTCTACCTAGTGATTATTAACTGCTGCATAAATATGGTGGCTACCACTTGCTCTTCCCATCGGAGCCTTTCCTTCTCTATTCACAAATCCTGACTGTAACTATGGGAAGTCACGCTAGTAATGGGTTCCTCCACATCCCCAATAGGTAACATGAGATTGAACCTGCACACTGTTCTGTGACTGTCTCTGAAATGAGTTCCTTCCCCTGGAACCCCTGCCCCTACTAGCTGCTCCATGAGATGGTCGTGGACCCGCCTATGTCGTTGGTGATGAACGGGATGTTGCACTTGCTGCCATTGAAATCCCTGTGGCTACTATCCTTGGTGTGACTATATTACCATATGGACGTGGCCTTCAGCCCCCTCCCCTGGGAAATGTCCTAGTGGCCTTCCCCACGAATCCAGGACGATGCGAAAAGGTCGGTCTCGTACCTCCATTTAAGTTCATGTGTTCCTCCACATAACGCGCATTTTCCACTTCTTCTGCTATTGAAGATGGTTTCCACATCCGCACCATGGCCCTTATCTTAGGGTTTAACCCATAGAAAAAGTGTTCTTCCTGTCGTTGGTAATTATCCATGTATGAAACATATTTGACCAATTCCATAAACCTAATCTCATATTCTTCTACGGTCCTGTTTCCCTATACTAGAGCATGAAACGCTCCCACCTGCTGTTCCTTGTAGTAAGTTGGTAGATATTTCCTTCAGAACCTTTCCTCAAAAAGTTCCCAAGAGACAGTGTCTAGGGTAAGGTGCAACTGCCTCTCCAGGTTTCCCCACTAGCTCAAGGCACTGTCTCTCAACTGAAAAATTGATATCTTCGCCTTTGAAGTGAATGCATAGTCTCTTAAGGAAAAACACCTTGTCATGCCTTCCAACCATGCTTCTACACGTTCATTGGCATGACCCCTAGCAAACTCCAGAAGTTTGATCTTCTGCAGTTCTCTAGAGTTGTCTTCGGGTGGAGGTCTTCCCCCTGAATCCCTCGATGCTTCTGGATTACCCGTTCTAGATGGTGGGGCTCCACTTCAATCGTTGCTGGTTGACGCCCCTTTAAAGTATCATTTATGGCCTCCAAAGAGCGCAGTATGAGAGCTAGTTCAAGTGATGTTGGAGGCGATGCTAGCGGTCCCTGCGAGGATGCCCCTCTGCCTCGATTTCCTCGAGTCCTAACCATCCTGTAGAATTTAATTTGCATCAACCAAAGTTGTCAGGGTGAGTTCAAGGACATTTCACATTTGCGCAACTTAAACTAGAAAACAGGGTTAAGCGTAAGTTTTTTTTTTACTTATCTGTAAATAGACATTAATCTCTTTAGGGGAGGTGGCTAGGTTAGGGTTAAAGCGTCTAAGCTTGATGTCTTTGCCTAAGAAAACTACTAACTTTATTCCTTGCTAGTTATGCTAGCACTGTATCATACTCGCCATGGTGAATCAAATCCCTTATGTAGTGCTTTCTATCATACCTCCTATTATACCCTAACTATTCCCACAACATGCGTCAAACTTCGGCTACTCTACAAGGACCTCTAAACTTTATAAATATAAAATAACCCTATTGCATTCATTAGTCATAAGGGCATATATATGATTAATGACATAGGTTTCAAACCCATTATTAACATTATAATTTTATAATGTTAATTTAATCATGAGGACTACTAATAAATCATCAAGATAAAGAAGTTAATTCACTTAATTATTAGATTAACCTTATCATTTTTCATAAAATTTAAACTCTTAATATACTTCTATATTCAATTACTATTAAAAATTAATTAATTTATATATATCTATATTTTGTTTTATTTGTTAAATAATTAAATTTTAAACAAAAAATTTTAAACAATTTAAAATTTTAAACCTAATTTAAATGATTGAAATTTAAAAGAATTAATAATGACAAACAAATTTAAAATAACATATAATAATTAAAATACCATAAAAAAAAACAGAAAATTAAAAAAAAAAAAATTTATTTAAAGTCAGGCATCGTGGGTGCATGAGGTCCACGTGCCCTCCTCCCCAGGGCTCTCATCCTCAACCCTAATTTAGTCTCGCCCTTATCTCTTCAAACCCTAGCCTCACTCGACCCTTTTCATTCTCGTTTTTTTTTTGTCAAACGCTCAACATAGGTGAAGGATGAGGCCGACCATGGTCGTCCATCTGCTTTGTCAACCCTAGTGTCCACAAGTTCAAGGAATGGAGGGAACATCGTGCACAGTGGCACGTTCCCTCTACTCCTTCATCGTGGTTCAATCGCTCGACACTTGGTATTGGTCGTTGTATTTTTTCATGGGTTATGTGTTGGCCTCCATTTGTGGTCTGCAGAAGCTTTG
Organism: Picea engelmannii; assembly: GCA_009831015.1. NCBI lineage: Eukaryota > Viridiplantae > Streptophyta > Pinopsida > Pinales > Pinaceae > Picea > Picea engelmannii. Next base: position 111,351 of record ML804499.1, on the reverse strand, counting down.
GCTCCATGTGGGCTCTTTCCTTTCTCCCTGGATTAGCACTCAATGCGTCAGGCCCTTCCACTACGCTTGGGAATATAGGGTTTCCAAGACTCTTACAGAGCGAGCGATGCTGCAATACAAATAAAACTTGTCGGTGGGATCCTTCTTGTGGCTTGTCGCTTGAGGGTTGGGCGTTGACTTGCTATTGGGGATTAACTCGTATTGTTTGATGACAGGTGTTGGTCTTTGATTCTTTTTTTTTGTGGTTGTTTCTTTTTATATATATATTTTTTATTTTTTTAATATATATCTATTATTTTTTGAATCTACTATTGTATAACGTGTATTGCAATATGTACTCGTGGTCTCCCACTGATGTCTTGGCGCTTGGGTGTTGGGTTGGGTGTTCTATTGTTTTCGTTGGCTCAACTCTTGGGTGTTTTTTTGTTTTGATGGTAGCCGCTGGGATAGCTTAGTTGGTTCCCTAGAATAGTGTGTGGTTGTGTGTTGTATGGTTTTAGGTTAATCGCTCGACAATTGCGCTGAGATGATGCGTTGTGCAGAACCACTTCACAGGATCTCCTCCTCATGGATTTGTGTTGTTTTAAGGGTCGGGCAGAGCTGAGCACTCTTTGTGCCCCTTGTGGAATCCTCTTCCTCATGGATTTCACTGAGTTGATGCGTAAATATGGGCAAACGGCTATGCGCTTGACGCGTAGTGTACTCTTTTGCCCTCGTGGGTTCCTTCCTTGGCTCGATGCTTGGTTGTTGGGAATTTGGTATGGTGTTGTCAATGCTTGGGTGTTTTATTCTCAATAACTTAAAAGTGAGCCCCGATGGTCTTCTTCCTCTACGTTGTTCTAGTTTATCTCTCGAGTGTTATGTCTTGGGGATTGGGATTCAAGCCCATTATCTTTTCTATACTCATTTTTATCTTTTTCTTATTTTTTTTTTCATTATTTGTTGCTAGAATGTTTGAGATCAAGAAAAAGTGTACTAGTTGTTGCATTTTGATCGGCATGCTTATTCAACAGGTTGTCTGATTACTATTTACCAATCCTTCTACTATCCACATTTTTTTTTATTATATATATATATATATATTCTTTTTTTCATTATTTATTATATTTTTTTTCATTATTCTGGTGGAGACGCGTAGTGCAGTGATAACGCCTGGGATTTCACCTTTTTGCACTTGTAGATATAAGCCTCGACACTTGTTTTCTTTGGTATTTGGACTAGGCCTTAAGGTTTAAATGGATTTTTCTTTGGTAAATAACCTGCGGACAAATTTATTTTTTTTTTTTTACTCTTAACCTCAATTATGGACATTTTTCAATGCTAGGGTTTCCAAATTTCTTACTTTTGTTCCTTGAAAGTTGAAATTTGAACTGTGAGTCCTGGAATTTTAATTATAATAGTGAACCCTTAAGTTTCTGACACAATCTTTTGAAAATCGGGCTTTTAATATGCCTTACATTTTTTTTTTGTGCAGGTGAAATGATATCCTAGTTACTTGACTTCAGCCAATAGGGTTTTTGAATTCTGAAGATACATTATAAACGGCTGATGGCTGAACATTCAATTCAAGATTTTATGAGTTTAAATTCTAACACATAAATATTAAAATAGTATTATTTTTATTGTTTAACTTTAAGTTGTTTATGATACATAACCCAAACTTCAGAAATCCTATTGGTTGGAAATCTTAGTGATTTATTAGCTAATTTATCTTACTTTCAACTTGTCTACACTCTCTAACCATAATTTATGGTAGAGATTTCTTATCATTTGAATTATGGACTTATGTTGGGAAGTAAGAGGAAGCAATGCACGTAGTATTAATATTCTTTCTTTTCAATTAGGGGTATTTGTTGATGCTTACTATTCCCCAGATCAATATACTTTAATATTAGCACCCATATACTGAGCTCAAGATGCAAGTCAATTGAGGAACTATGTTACCTGTATCTAGAAAATTGTATAAGCTGAGTCTTGTGAAAACTGAATGCAAGCAGGTTGTTTGCAAACCATCAGATGTAGGTTCTACTCTCTTTCTCTGTCAATTAATAAGGATGTTTCAATGTTAAGCTTCTGGGAAAATTCTCGATACAGGGGATGAGGTGGGTAGGTAGGCCCTTGGCTCCAGATTTTAAACTAGGGCTTTGATACCATGTGTATTATCCTTGCTAACAAAACTTAAAACTTAATACATTTAAACATAAAATTTATATCATAATTTCTTTATGGTTTTATATTCAACAACTATCAAACTAACAGTTCATGGTTCAACAAATTATAATTGAGCAACATGATATAAAAATCATATATATAAAATTAAACATACGCAGCTTAGTAAAATAGTGAACCATCATATCGATAATGAGATAAATACCTCTCAGTGATGTTTTTTTCCCAACTCCATCTGTCCTTGTTGCTCTGCCCAAACTCTGCCCAAAACTAAATCTTTCCTCCCTGCCAGCTAGGAACAGAGCCTATCTGGCTCCCTAGCTCCAGGATTTTGTGAGGATTTCTGGCCCCCGAGCCCAAAACTCCCAGCAACCGATGCTCCCATGTAACAGTCCAACAAATTCCTCAAGCCAAACCAGAATTACAATTTTCCCATCCCTCCCCTGGAAAAATGCTCCCATACAACCTCCTCCTGATCTCCAAAAATTCTCCCTGCTTCCCCCAAAATCAAAAGTGCCCTATTGAATGTCTTTGCCCCCTCATATCCCCCTGTCCATTCAACGCCTCTCCATTCAATGCCAACCACCTTATCCCTCCATTCAATGCCAACCCTCCTTCAATACATTAAGTTTTCTTTGAATAAAATAAAATTTATTAAACTTAAATTCGTTACCCAAACATTTAATGAGTTAATTAATTAATCAATCAATTAATTAATATACATTAAACAACAAATAAATAAATAAATACTATTATTAATAGACAATCATTAATTAACTAATATACATTAGGACAATTAATTAAACTTAATAAACCTTTAACAATTATTTGACTTTGACAATTAGTTATTTAACTAGGGTTGTTACATTCTTGAGCTCGTCAAAGGTGAGCTTCAACTATATCATCGATGCAGTGTAGTTGGGATGACTCATCACCTAGTTCTGGTGTTTCCAATGATGGAGGCGAAGTGGAAACTATGCGGCTAGACTGTAGTGCCTGTTGCACTCCTTGAATTTCAACCTTGATCCTATTGAAAACCTCCTCCTTCTTAGCTTCTTGGTTCTCTGCTATCTCCAGAGAAGCAGCATTCAGTGTTGCGACGATGAAGTCGGAGTCATATGAGGTGAGGGTGGTCTCAAATTTGGTCCTGGTTTGTTTTGATTTCTTCCTTGAGGAAGGCTTCAGAGAGGAAACCTTATTTTTCTTTGAGGGGTCCTCCTCGTCTCTAGGCGGTGTAACTTCGCCTTTCCTTTGTTCCACTTCTACATCATCTGTCTCTCCACCATATCTTCCTTTCTCTGCTGAGATGGAAGTGGTCTTCATGGATGTGATGTCTAAATCATGGACCTCTTCAGTATTCTTTGTCTTGCTAGGTCGATGGGTATCATGTGCTAATTCAGGGCTATGAATATTAGATATCTCCATGGAGACTGCTGGGATGAGGAGGTCTGCCTACCATTCCTTGTTGATTTCCTCCAAATACTCCTCTGTCAACTTGTAGTATGATTGCAACTATTGTTTATTCTCATCAGCGCACGTTATGATATATATGAAATGGCGGTCCACGTTGAATTTAATCAAAGGCCTGAACTTGTGGAGAGTGTTTGTCGTTATACAAGGATCAGACTAGATAGCGGTCTTTAGCTGGTTGTAATACGTGTGGAACATGACATTTGATTGCCACTATTTATTCATGTCGTTCAAGTACCAAAGTGTACTAAACTTCACGACCAGAGGTTCAAATGGCTCGATGTTCGAGAAGGTCGCACCTTCCGTCATCTCCCACATGATGAAAGTGACCAGTATGAGAAGCCAACTGAAGTGGAACTCGTATCCTTGATCCTACGCTTCCCTGCAGTCGAGTTCCAACTGGTTTACTAGGTACTACACCCAATTCATATGAAGTCCTTCTGCGCACATCCCTGTGAGGTAGACTATGAACCTCGTGACTTGGGTGGGTTGATTATTTCGCACGAACTTTCCTGGGATCAATTGGCAGGTGATGTGCACTGCGCCTCTTTGCATAGAAGCTACCTTGTAGCCTCGCGCTCCCTTCTCCAAATCATCATAGGCATCTTTCATCTTCTGCGCAAGAGTGTGATCCACGGTCTTTCTGAGGTAGAACTCCTATGTTTCATGGCCTTGCATGCTTAGCCATGTGGTCCGATTGATCAACGTCATATCCACTATGATACGGTGGTTCAAACACAAATATCTACCATGGTAGCAGGACAATAGCACCTTGACACACGCGTTCACTTCTTGGTGTTTACTGAAGTGCGAGATCTTCATGACATTGAGCAGTGTGGATTGTGCGAGGTTATGGGTCCATGATTGAGGAATTATCTTTGAATTATTTTCTTTTGTTCTGGAAAGATACTTATGTGGGAAGAGCATGCTATAAACCATCATGTCGTCGAGGTTGAATTCGCTAAACATCAACGCTGTGATCTTATCCTGGTCTGCGCGCACTATGTGTATCCCCTTCGGGAGGTACGTCGTAAAAAAGGTGTATTCAAAATCTCTAGGAATGTTGTCTCAATTTACTGTGCCACTCAGAGGTGAAATATAAGCGGGTAATATGGTCGGGATCAATTTGGCATTCGCTAGATCATCCCTGTGCTTGGTCCGCTTTTCATATGATGGTCGGGATGGTCCGGCTCAGCGAGAAGTTGATGGAGAGGCTGGAAGTCCTCTCATCGATGATTCTTATACACCTGTAGACATCAACATGACTCTTTTAGTCATGAGGTCGATTAGAACTTCTTCAACAACTTTCTCTGCAGTGCTCAACTATTTTGACATACACGCTCGGGGTTAACAATCTCAGGTTTTGAATATAACTTAGACATAATAATGGGATAGAGAGAAAGAGCATGATGATCACTGTATAAAATCAACTTAGTCAGTGGGCTAAAACTCTCGTTTGGAAAAAGTGTTCTCGGTGCATGGCATGATGGGATAAATAGGTAACTCAACAATGGGTATGAAGCCTTCATTAACTCTTGTTTGATCTATTATGGCACAGTCTAACGGTCTGATGACAGAACCTTATTGCATTTCTACCCATTCGTACCTTCGATCAAATGGTTATAATATCCCCAACAACTATATTTCTCCGCCATGGCAAAGTGCCATGTGTCATTGTCCTGATATCCCAGCGAAGCTCCAATTTTTTAAATTTTCCTTCTGCAAAGTTCCCTCTGGAACCTTCTGCAACTTTTCGATCTTAGCTCTCTTCTTACTTAGTTTTTGTAACACACCTCTTCCACCCACTTAATGGGGAATTTCACTTACTCAGACACTTATCTTAGTTCTAAAAACATAATGTAACACCCAGTATTCAACTGAGGTATGTCACATAATTTTTTTTTGTTATCTCTCTAAATACATATATACACACACATGCATACATACATACTAAACTGCATGGAATTAAACATATACATACAATGTTCTAGCGGAAGCTTCACATATAAAATATAAACAACTAGTTGTGTTATGTAAATATACGATTTTATACGATTTTCAGACTGATTTAATAGTGAACACAAACATGTAGCGTATATAGGGTATATCCTTAAACATACAGAAAGTTATGCTCACACAAGAAATAAAAACCATAAAATAACACATAAATGATAATGCAACATGGAATTCAACACATAACTGGTACTTATCTTAATAAGAATGTCACCAACTGCATGCAAACCATCCATGAACCTCCCAGCCTTAGACTACACTATTCGTCACTCTCAACAGTTAGTCACCCCTGAGCAGGGCCTAGATTCCACCCAGGAAATTGATTCCTAACTCGGCTAAAGGTTCATGATCAACCGGAAAGACTCCCTCTTAGGTGTTCACTCAACCACAGCCTACGGCCTCTCCTTCCCCACATGCATGTCCCACCCAAGGAAGTGTTCCCCTTCTCTTCTCAACAATCCTTCGGTTGCTGCACTTCCCTTCCAGGGCTTCAACAACAGGCCATACAAGAATTCTTAGAGCATTGTAACCACAATTTATCACCTTCAGGAAATCAATCCTCAGCAATTCCCTCACTCAGAGAATTTCTCACAGGCCTGACAACTCGCCTCTTCAATCCCACTCCCAAGCTGACAAGTACACCAATAGGAATGGATATCAATCTAGTCTGGGTATGGTGGTAGGAAGATAGGAGGTAGCTCAAGGACTAACTTAATGTATCATGGATAATGGTTCTCTGGTCAAAGGAAAAAATGGTAAGATTCCCCCCTTCCCAATGGTCGATCCCCCCCCCAAAGGAACTAAGTCTTGACAATCAGTATGCATGTCTCCAACTTGACACTTGTCATGTTGGAAGCTACTCTGATACACTTGTCCCCTACTTTAGGAATTAGGATAAATTAATTATCTGTACTTTATTTTTTTAAGAAATATTAATATAATATTTCTTTTCATCTTTAAGATCTCTAGCTTAGCCCTGTTCTTAACTTTAGGCCCTCCTTTTCCCTATTTGGTGGAATCTAGTCCCCCTTCTCTTTTATTGTGGTCGATCTGTGCGCAATGATGTATTTTTATATTAATCATGAGATATATACAAAATAGGCACTCTAGCCTTTAGCATCTAGGCGCACTGACCTAATTCCAAGACATAAGCATTATGTCTTATAATACTATCTCACCAGCCTATAATGCATATTATATACACAAAGGTTCGTTGACCTTAATATTATGCGCACTTTAGTTACTGCACGCGGTATCCGCTGACCTCAAGGTTGCGCACTCTTCAGTTACTGTGTGTTGTATCCTCTGTCTTTAAGGTTGCAAGCACCTTAGTTACTGTGTGTGGTATTAAAAAATGTGCACATTACATCCCTTTACTGCGTAGTATATGTGTTCACCGTGCCATGAAAGGTGTATTACAAAAATGATGTCTAAACAGCTCACTAGCTTAAATATACTTGGATTATATTTACATTTGGGTTCGACCAAGGGATATTACAATCCCCTCCCCTTATTTATGCACTGTCCTCAGTGCATCATGTACCCATATACAACAAAATTCTCAAAATTCTTCAAAAATATGCGAGTATTCTGCTCGCATTGCATCCTCATGCTCCCAAGTAGCGTCTACAGGTCCATACCAGGTTCATTGGATCTTTACAAGCCCTATGTCTCAATTCCGAAGCTGTTTAATTTTTCTATCCAAGATGCGCACCGGATGCACTTGGAAAGCGTCTTCTTGCTCCACTTGAATAACATTCCAATCAATAACATGATTAGCATCAGGTATGTATTTCTTTAGCAATGATACATGGAATACATTATGAACATACATAGATGCAGGAAATGCAATCATATAAGCAACGGGACAAATCCTCTCTAGGATTTCAAATGGTCCACAAAATCTGGCTGCTAACTTGGTGCAGCTTCCCAACTTCAGGGAACTCCTGTTAGATTTTACTTTCAGGAAAATATGATCACCCACTTTGAATTCTTTGTGGATTCTATTTTTATTAGCATAACTTTTCTGTCTATCTTTGGTAGTTTTCAAATTCTTCTTAATTTTTAACATCTGGTCCTCTATCTCCTTGAGCAACTCTGGCCTGACTACTTTTCTATCAGTTGGATTATCCCAACTTACTGGAGTATTTCATCTTCTACCATAAAGTGCTTCAAATGGGCTCATTTTCAATGATTCCTGATACCCATTGTTATAAGCAAATTCTACTAAATGTAGGTAGTCTTCCCATTTTGATGGTTTATCCATCACATACATTCTCAACATATCTTATATCACTCTAGTCACCCTCTCTGTCTGTCCATCAATCTTAGGATGGTAAGTTGTACTAAAGTTCATATTCGTTCTGAATCCTTTGAACAATCCTTTCCAGAAATTTGAGGTGAATTTCGGGTCTCTGTCAGACACAATCATTTTAGGAATTCCATGCAATCGTGCCACTTCCTTCATGAAAATATCAACAACATCTGTTTCTTTGTGAGTAGTTTTTAGTGGAATAAAATGGGCAGCTTTTTTAAGCTTGTCCACCACTACCATAATCGAATCATGTAGCTTTCTTGTTCTGGGCAGTCCCATAATAAAATCCATGGTCACCACTTCCCACTTCCATTCAAGAATGGGAAAAGGTTGCAGCAATCATGTAGGGTGCCTATGCTCTGTTTTTACTTTCTGGCATTCCATACACCTAAGGATGTATTTTTCAATTTCTCTCTTCATACTTGGCCAAAAGTATTGGATCTTGACTGTTGTTATGGTTTTCAGAAATCCAGGGTTCCTTGCATAAGAATCATTATGCATCTCATGCAAAATTATACGTTTCAAGTCCTGGACATTTGGTAACAAAATTATTTTCTTGTGCAGCAGTATTCCATCTACTCCCAACTTAAAAATATCCATCTTCTGTGGTGTCTTACCTTGCTGTAGTTTTTCTATTAATTCTTTGTATTGCACGTCTGTATTTGTAGCCTCCAAAAATTTTCTTTTAACATCATTCTGATACATGTTGATGGTTGTAGCATGAAGCTCATGCACCATCCTGTTGAGTGCATCCACTAATTTATTTTCTTTCCCTTTGATATGATTTATATCAAAGTCATATTCACTTAGAAATTCTAACCATCGGCTTTGTCTAGCATTTAGATTTGGCTGATCAAATAAATATTTCAAGCCATTGTGGGTTGTTCTTAAATCAAACCTTTTTCCCATGAGGTAGTGTCTCCATTTCCATAGGGCATGCATTATGGCTGCCAACTCCAAATCATGAGTGGCATAGTTTCTTTCATGCTCCTTCAACTTCATTGATTCATAACATATCAAAAATCCATTTTGGCTGAGGACTCCACCAAGTCCTTCATTACATGCATCTATGCATACAATGAAATCTTCATTTGGGTCCGCAATCCTTAGTATTGGAGCACTTGTCAATAATTGTTTCAAATGTTGGAAACTCCTTTTAGAGTCCAACGCCCACTGAAACTTCATAACTTTTCTTTGCAAGGAAGTGATTGGGTGTGATATCTTCGAGAATCCTCCAATGAATCTCTTGTACTATCCTGCAAGGCCCATGAATGATCTGACCTTTGTTACATTCTTTGGTGCTGACCATTATCTAATGGCTTCAATCTTCTCGGGGTCCACTTCTATCCCATCTTTTGAGATGATATGCCCCAAATAATGAATTTGTTTATGATAAAATGAGCACTTTCTCAATTTGGCATACAAGTAATGCTCCCTTAATACTTGCAACACGATCCTCAAATGATGTTCATGCTCTTCTTTTGTCTTAGAGTATATAAGAATGTCATCCAAAAAGACAATGACAAACTTGTCTAAATATTCTCGGAAAACACCATTCATTAATCACATGAAAACAACTGGTGCATTTGACAACCCAAATGGCACTACCGTGAACTCATAATGACCATACCTTGTCCTGAAGGATTTCTTGTTGATATCCTCCTCCTTAATTCTTACCTGATGGTATCCCGATCTGAGATCTATCTTTGAAAATATCTTTGCATCCTTCAATTGATCAAAAAGATCATCAATCCTTGGAAGAGGATGCTTGTTCTTTACAGTCACTTTATTCAACTGTCTGAAATCAATTCACAATCTTAACGTTCCATCTTTATTTTTCACAAACAAGATTGGGGCACCCCAAGGTGATACACTTGGGCGTATATACCCCTTTTTCAAAAGTTCTTCAAGATGCATTTGCAACTCCTTCAATTATGGTGTACTCATTCTGTAAGGATTCTTTGACACAGGAGATGCTCATGGTGTCAGATTTATAGAAAAATTGAGGTCTCTCCTTGGGGGTAGTCCTGGTACTTCCTTGAATACATCTTCAAACTCTTTCAGGACTACATAATTCTCCAAATTTGGCACCTTGTCTTCAGGTGTCTCCTCCATATGAGCTGCAAATATGTGACATCCTCTTCTATAACATATCTTCAGGTGCAATGATGAAATTTCTCTAATGGTTACTACCCTAGGAATTCCCTGCACTTTCCTTTGGTTCCCTTCTTCATCCAAGAAAGTGAATGCTTTGTTATGACAATCCAATAGAGCATGATGTGGGTCCAACCAATCCATCCCAATTAAACAGTCATAGGAACCTAAGGGTAAGATATTCAAATCTTCCTTGGTGTTCAGTCCATTCATTTCCATGAGACATGACTTAACCATATCATTAACCTTTCTTTTGGTTCCTATAGCCAACTGTACCAACCAAGATTTTCCATGCCTACTTCTTGGCAATTGTAGACTTTCTACCATCCTAGGATCTATATAACTATGACTAGCTCCTGAATCAATTAAAATAGAAATGGTTTGGTTGTTAATCATACCTTCCACTTCAATCATGTGTGACTGACATTATGCTTGCTTGTTATCCAGAGCTGCATAGATCCTTGGCACATTTATGCCCATGTCCTCCATTGTTTCAGCTTGTTGTACATTATAAACAGTCTTTCCTTTTTCACCTCTGTGAGGACAATCTCTAAATCTATGACCTCCTTTAAAACCCCAACATTGAATAGGTGGTTGCCTTGGCCTTTGGCCTTCTGCCTCTATTGTTTTGGGCTCTTTAGAAGTTGGTGGTCCCTGTGGACTATTTCTGAAGAATGATGGTTTAAATCCTTTCTTCTTTTGATCCACCTTGAACTTCTTTTTGTCTTCCCAAGCTTTTTGGAAAGTTGGCCTTGCTTTCCGTTGATCATATAGACATTTAGCTCGCCTTACAGTCTCTTCCAATGTATTGGGATCATCATATTGTATTTTTTCATTGATGAATGCTGGCAATCCACTCAAATACCTTTGAATTTTAACTATCTCATCCTTGATGAAGTAGATGTACTTCAGCAGTTCTAGGAATCTTCTTTCATATTCATCTATGGTCATACTTCCAAGTTTGAGTTCAAAGAACTCTTTCATTTTCTTGTCATAATACCTCTTAGTCAAGTATTTCTTCTCAAAATACTTCTTAAATTCCCTCCAAGTAACGATCTTCTCTTTAATGTGTTGTACCTGCATAAGTCGATCCCACCACATGGATGCCTTTCCTTTGAGTTGATAGATGGAAATTCTACCCTCTGCATGGGAAGAATAATTGTGTAATTGAAAATACTTCATCATGCCCAAAAACCATGTTTATGCATCTTCATCCTTCGTGTGCTCACCATCAAATGTAGGAGGTTTGATTTTGTTCATTTCTCCTCGTAGCTCATCCACCCCATACCTCTTATGATGTTTGACAGGGGATGGACTTGTGTTTCTACCTGCTCTTTTCTTGGAAGCCTTTTGGGAGTGATGGTGGTGTCTGCTAACATTTCCTGATCTCTTTTTCTCATCTGAAGGTTTGTGACTTCCATATTTGCTTGAGTCACTTTATTTTTCCAATTTCTTTTCTATTATGTTCAGACTTTGCAATAACTTCATGTTGAAGTCATCCTACTTCTCTTTGGCTCTCATAATCCTTTCATTATCATCTTTATGGATTTGGACATCCTTTTGAAATTTTTTAATAGTCTCTACCATATTCAGGTTTCCATCCCTTTCCTCTCCATGTCCATTGGAGTTTGTTCCTTCAATGTCCAAATGGACATTCATTCCTCTACTCTCATCTTGTTGACTATAGTTTCCTCATGTCTCTTCCATTCCTATGGACTTGATACTTGATCTGATTTGATCTAGTTGTTGTTAGTTCTACAAAATGTGCAGCCATTAAAAATTATTAGTTTAACTAAATCAACAATCCACGAGAAATATGAACTATTTCGGCTCAATAATTATATCATAATTATCTTTTTTGATTTCTTGGTGATGCCACCATGAAAATTCTCAGACACGACCCAATTTTTGAGAACTTAGCAAGCACTATATCATCGAACAGAGATACATCGGGCACAAGGTGGTTTTTCGAAACCACTTTTGCATAAGTTTCGATGTCACGTGCTGCAATATGTCAAATCCACCATTCGTGGGATGGGTGATGGTTAGTCATATCACTCTGTCTCATGAACTCGTACATCACAGTCGTTTGAGTTAGGTGAATGCTTCTGTGTAATGAACTCAAAAAGTTTAATCATTTGAATTGGATTAGTCAAACATGGAAACCCATCGCACTTGTGCGCAAGTCTGTCAGGGATTCATGATTGAGGTTCTATAATTACCAACTCTCGGGTATGGAAGCATCATCTTATCCATCAACGCGCAGTCTCCAAACTGGTTCGAAATTCTCATCTCTGCAAATGTATTTTGATGTCCACAAAACTGAGGTATATGGACCCAGTTAAATCCAATGAGACTGGTTATATAGGCAACATGCTAAATTTTCCTGCGAGTACGAAGGAAAAGGTAGTCACGCAGATACTGGAGACTAAATTTCACATAGTACCTATTACTAATTCTAGATTGGAAATCAGTCTGAATCCAATCATGAGGGATCTGATTATCAACAGACCAGCTGCTAAGAAGAAATGAAGAAAGCGACAGAAGAAAGAACCCGTCGCTAAAGCGGCTAAGAGTGTTGGAGAGAATCAATCAGTCTGGTTAGATTCTTTAAAGGAGGATCTAGCTAAGATGAAATGATCCCTCAATATAATTGAGTATATTTCAGTGATTTTTGGACAGATAATAGTAAAGGTAAGGAAGCTCTGGAGATGAGAGACATGTTCTTGTACGGTCTATTTGAATAGGGCCACTGCTATTTTGAATCATTCCCTTTTGTAATTTTGGATTTTGAATGAATATATAAGCACAAAAGTGGATTTTGTACTGCTTAAGACAAGATTCCATTGATGATGTTATGAATCTTGTTTCCTTTAATATTATGTGTCTTCTTGTTAGAATTCATCTCATTCACTTGACTCATTTTAAATAATACTTCAATGCAGTTGTGTATTCCTATTTATTTGAATACTATGTAAATTTTTCTAATTAAACTCGGGCTCATCATCTTAATTAGCTTTTCAGACAATTTTGCGCACATAAAAATTCAACATGTGTACCTTTATTTATCATTCAAACGACTTTATAAGGTAAATCATGTTTCCACGCACCTGTATCTTCTATACATTTCCTCTTCGTTGCGTCAATAACTTGCACACACTACTTCTGTGTTGCGTGCCAATATCCTCTACGCACTGTTTATGTATCGCACTTGGATATTCCACATGCATTTTGCTCTATGCATTGCACCGTGCTAAAGTTCAATATGCCTTACCACGTACAATAATCTGTATGCCCCACCGAATACTCTGTCGCTACTGCGCACAACTACCTGCGCGCACCCTTGCCTGCACTATAGCAATACAACACATACTCTTACTATGTGTGCACCAACCAAACTTCATTGTGCCTCACAATACTACGCACACCACGTGCACCTTTACTATGTGTATGCACTGCATGCAATGCTAAATTTAGCGCACGCATCTATACATATTATTCTTCTGTGCAGTGGCTCAATTTTCCATAAACACAATATATTGTATACCATACTGTAATCTCATCTCCATTCATCTGGTTTGGCCCATTTAGGCTCAATGTCGAAAACTGACACTCTGATACCATACTGTAACACACCTCGTCCACCCACTGAATGAGGAATGACACTTACTCAGACACTTAACTTAGTTCTGACAACATAATGTAACACCCAGTATTCAACTGAGGTGTCACATAACTTCTTTTTTTATCTCTCTAAATACGTATATACACACACAGGCATACATACATACTGAACTGCATGAAATTAAACATATACATACAATCTTCTAGAGGAAGCTTCACATATAAAAGATAAACAACCAGTTGTGTTCTGTGAATATAGAATTTTTAGAATGATTTAACAGTGAACACAAACACGCAACGTATACAGGGTATATCCTTAAACATACAGACAGTTATGCTCACACAAGAAATAAAAACCATAAAATAACACATAAATGACAATGCAGCATGGAATTCAACACATAATCGGTACTTATCTTGGTAAGAATGTCACCAACTGCGTGCAGACCCTCCACAAACCTCCTAGCCTTAGACTACACTATTCGTCACTCTCAACAATGAGTCACCCCTGAGATGGGACTAGACTCCACTCGGGAAAGGGATTCCTAACTCGGCTAAAGGTTCACGGTCAACTAGAAAGACTCCCTCTCAGGTGTTCACTCAACCACAGCCTACAACCTCTCCTTCCCCACATGCCTGTCCCACCCAAGGAAGTGTGCCCCTTCTCTACTCAACAGTCCTTCGGCTACCCCACTTCCCTTCCATGGATTCAGCAACAGGTCAGACCAGAAGTCTCAGATCACTGCAGTCGTAGTTTATCACCTTCAATAAATCGATCCTTAGAAATTCCCTCACTCAAAGAATTTCTCATGGGCCTGACAACATGCCTCTTCAATCCCGCTCTCAAGCTGACAGGTACACCAATAGGAATGGATATCAATCTGGTCTGGGTACGGTGGTAGGAAGATACCAGGTAACTCAAGGACTAACAAAATGTATCGTGGATACTGGTTCTTTGGTTGAAGGAAAAAATGGTAAGATTCCCCCCTTCCCAATGGTCGATCCCCCCCTAAAGGAACTAATTCTCACCAATCAGTATGCATGTCTCCAAATTGACACTTGTCATGTTGGAAGCTACTCTGATACACTTTTCCCCTACTTTAGGACTTAGGATAAATTAATTATCCGTACTTTATGTTTTTAAGAAATATTAATATAATATTTATTTTCAGCTTTAAGCTCTCTAGCTTAGCCCTGTTCTTAACTTTAGGCCCTCCCTTTCCCTATTTGGTGGAATCTAGTCCCCCTTATCTTTTATTGTGGTCGGTTTGTGTGTAATGATGTATTTTTATATTAATCATGAGATATATACAAAATAGGCACTCTAGCCTTTAACATCTAGGCGCGCTGGCCTAATTCCAAGACATAAGCATTACGGCTTATAATACTAGCTCACCAGCCTATAATTCATATTATATACACAAAGGTTCGTTGACCTTAATATTGTGTGCACTTTAGTTACTGCGCGCGGTATCCGTTGACCTCAATGTTGCATGCTCTTTAGTTACTGCACATTGTATCCTCTGTCTTTAAGGTTGTGTGCACCTTAGTTACTGCACGCGGTATTTAGAAATGTGCACATTACATCCCTTTACTGTGCAGTATATGCGCGCACCATGCTATGAAAGGTGTATTACAAAAATGATGTCTAAACAACTCACTAGCTTAAATATACTTGAATTATATTTACATTTGGGTTCGGCCGAGGGATATTACATCTTTCTATCCTTCTTCCCAGTGAGCTTCATCTCGGTATGCCTTTTTCCGTTCTGATTCTTATCTTCTGTGGTCTTAGTTATTTCATGTGGTTGAGATTCTCTCCTAGGAATCAAGGGTAACACCTCTTCTTTATCCTAGATAGGTACTTCAGTCTCCTGTGAGTCTTCTAATGTTTTTGCAACTTTGACATCTGGGTTTCCAGTGTTAAATAGCTTCGACCTGTTCTCTTGTTCTTTGATCAAATGTGTGATCCTTATGGTCATGAAATCTTTTAACTCTTGTTTCTTCTACTCCAAGACTTCTTCTTCTTTCTTGCATCTAGCTTGATCTTTGTCAATCCAAGGTTTTCCTATTAACATGGTAAAAGGGGCGTTGTCTTCAACAAATTTAATAATCTCAACATCTTCCTCTGTCAAAGTTCCATTGACGGTCATAGGTATCTGAGTGAGCCTTTCACAAAGGTTTACCAGTTCTCCTAATGAATAAATCATAGTAGGCCTCCCTATAGCTTCCCAAGTTCTCTCTATCATGATATTCACCTGTGTCTCTTCATCTAGAACACAGTCAATGTCAAAGTCTCTTATTCTTTCTTCAATGCATTCTTTGTCTTTAAATATCTTTGATAATCTAATATGTCGGTGGTCATTCAAGGTTTCTTTCATCTGTAGCAATATTTTCTCTGATTCTTTTTGGGGTTCTGCTATAGCCTCTAGAGATGCCTTAGGGTTTTCTTGATTCAGATTCATTCCTTCAAGCTTAACAATCATTCAGGGGAAATCCAACACTTCATGGTCCATAGCTTTGTAACAAAGACAACTAGGTCTTATCCCAGGGAATTCTTTAGCAAGATGTCTCGTTTTTCTGCAACTGTAACAGAGGGTTAATCCTCTCTTTCTTTTAAATGATCCCCAACCTCTTTTGTACTTCACACTAGGATCATGTTAGTTAACCTACAAAAATTTGTTTCTGGGATCCTGCATCCATTCGTTATTCCAAAAATTCTTTCTATGCATAGGTATAAAACAACTTTCAATATTCTTATCAGATCTACTCATATCAAACCTTCTTTCATCTATTAATTCCCTAGTTTTCAAACTAGGACAGACTCTATTAAACATACCTAGATCCATACTCTAGAAACAAAAATTTCCATTTATCTTACTTCTATAGAGCACAAAGCTTCTAGATCTAAAATACTTTACTATCTTTACGTTTATCAGAGCATAGGGCTTGCAGATCTTACCTCTTTTAATAAAAAATTCTCACTTTTACCTTTCTTACAGAACAAAGCTTTTAGATCTTTCTTATTTCCTTCAGATCTGACCTATTTTCTTTCATCACAGAGATTTATATATCAACTAGAACACTGTGCACTAGGGCATAGATCTATGCACAGAGCTTCAACAATTTTAGGATGAATCTTTGCACAGAGATTCTTCTTTCTTAGTTCCCAACAATCATAGTTTCAAGTCTTGGCAATGGATTGTTGTCACAGGGGAAGACCCAAGTTTCAACACTACAAAAATGCACCAACAAAGCCCTAACTATCATCCCTTTCGGTAACACCTGCGAAGCAGATGAAGTCTCACCCAAGGTAGAGGCAGGGCTGGTTACAAGACTCATGTGTCTACAACCTTCTGGGACACTGATCTATGATTATATTACTTATTACAACTCTTAGCACCGTCAGTCCCGCAATATGCAATCACTATTCACTTCGTTGATAAAACAGAGCATCGCAACATTCACACTAATATACAGTATATAAGTACTTAGCATGTAAATGGATCAGAATGAGCATATAAAGAACTAAGAACAACTATCTTGATCAGATCTAATATTCTCACATATCATAAGCACAAAGCAGAAGTAGATCTATCTAAACATATCAAAGAACTTAGCAAATAACATGTGAACACATCAAGACAAGAACAAAACACATCAGACAGTGTTTACGTGGTTCACCCCCACCCTGGGGTTACATCCACCAACTCTTCTTCTTTATTGTCTTCAGTCGATCGGTTACAAGCACAAAGCCATCAAAACCCTTACTCTGCACAGGACAGGAGATCTGCAAAGCTTGCTAGATCCTTCTTCCCTGCGTTACAACACTAAGTCATTTATAGTCTCACACAAGGACTTGAACTTAGCTTTGCAAGTCTTACACTGAATGCACAAAGCTCTGATCACATAGATCCAAATATTGGCACTTAGCCTACATCACATAGATATCTCATTCAAATTCAACTACCCCCCTATATGGCCTAAACATCTATATATAATACAAAATAGGCCTACACATGGGTAAACCCATGGGTTGACATCCCATTCCCGTTACATATTCCCAAAAACCCAAAAATGATCCAAAAGTGGGCCAAGATCCCATGATCTCTCCTTCGTCTTGTGCTCCTCCTTTGACAAACTGTCGAAGTCCCAAAATAGGTCAACATGACCAAGAAACTCCAAAACTTGGTCAAGGGCCAACACCATGCTCGCCATCATATTTACCTCTAGAGCCTGCATGCATTCCTTCAGTCAGAGCCCATGTTTTCCATTGATCATCAGTAAATTGTATCCTTGTTGGGATGGGCAGCTGCATTTTCCTGTTACTTGAATCGTTTGTGCCTTACACGAAGGCTATCATTTCCATCACATGTTCCCTACTTGAGAGTCATTACCACCATCACCTGTACCTGTTCCTAGTTGACTTAATCACTGGACTCAAGAAACAAGTTCTCAAGCCCATGGGATTGAATAGGTGGGTTGTTAGGACCGTGGGATTGAAGAGGTGGGTTGTCAGGACCGTGAGAAACTCTCTTCGGGTGAGAGAATTGTTGGGAAAGTGATTTCCTAAGGGAGACCAACTATACCTATAGTGATCTGAGAATTCCTGTCTGGCATGTTACTTAATCCCTGGAAGGGAAGTGGGGCATCTGAAAGACTGTTGAGAAAATAAGGGGCACACTTCCTAGGGTGGGACAGGCATGTGGGGAATGATGTTAGAAAAACAGGACCATGGAGCAATAAAATAAAACAAATGCGGAAACAAAACACAGAACATACACAATACAATAGAGACACATATTTACGTGGTTCACCCAGTGTGGGCTATGTCCACCAAAGAAATTTCTAGGTCCTTCCTTCATTATTATCATCCAACATATGAAGGGATATAACCTACAACAAACCTGCTATAACTTCCTCTTCTTTCTCTCATAGTCTCCTATTTTAGAATACAATATTTTCCATCAACCATAGCCGCAATACATTTCCCTCATAAAAGAGGGTTGCCTTCTAGGGAAAAAAACCCTAACATAATCTCTATCATTAGATCTATGACCTTATAATGAAAGGTCCAGATTTAAAATGAAATTACAATTTACATTTACAAGGCAATTGTTTCCTTCGAGGGCTTCATCCCCGAACCCCCGCTTGGGGCTCGCTTGCCCCTAGCCCCCCCGGACCCCGCAGAGAGGGTACCCCCCCTCTGCACTCCCCCGCGTGGAAGAGTGTACACACTTATGGGGTGTAAAGGCTTCACGGGGTATAAACATGGATGAAAGTAAAAGACCTCTAAATCAGGAAGATAATCAAGCTCCACAACCAACAATCTCCCACTTGGAGACTAATCTCAACAACTCCACCGCTGTTGTATATGCTGGACTTTGAACCTACTTGGACCTGGAAAATTTCTCATCTTCATATTCATTCTTGAAGACTAACTGAAACTGAGAAGGAACTCAGTTTCTCCATAGTTACTCCCTTTTTTAACATGTCTTTAGGATTCTGGCTAGTGTGTATCTTTTCCAACTTAAAATGTCCATCTTCCAAGGTGGATCATATGAAGTGGTACCTCAACTGTATATGCTTAGTCTTTGAATGGAAGGCTGAGTTCTTTGCAATATGAATGGAACTCTCACTGTCACAATACAACCTTATATTCTCTTGCTTATTTCCCAATTCCTCCATAAACATCTGTAACCAAATCATCTCTTTACTAGCCTCTGTAGCAGCAACATACTCTGCCTCTATTGTTGAAAGTGCAACAACCTTTTGCAGTTTTGAAATCCAACTTACTGTTGTTCCACCTATAGTAAACACATACCCTCTGGTACTCCTCCTGCTATATTTATCACCTGCCATATCTGAATCAACATATCCTTGTAGAATAGTTCCTGAACCTCCAAAACATAATGCATGATTAGTAGTACCTCTCACATATATGAGAATCCACTTTACTGCCTCCCAATGTTCTTTACCTGGATTGTTCATATATCTTCTCACAACTCCCACTGCATGTGCAATATCTGGTCTTGTGCAAACCATTGCATACATCAAGCTGCCAACTGTTGATGAATATGGGACCCTGGACATGTATTCTATCTCCTCCTTTGTCTTGGGACATATTTCCTTAGTTAATTTGAAATGGTTGGACAAAGGTGTACTAACTAGTTTTTCATTCTACATTCTAAACCTCTCCAACACCTTCTCTGTGTACTCACCCTGAGACAATTTCAGTTTGCGATTTTTCCTATCTCTTGTTATTCTCATACCAAGGATTTTCTTTGCAGCACCCAAATCCTTCATTGCAAATGAATTGTCTAATTTCTTCTTGAGCACATTTATATCTTGCATATTAGACCCTGCAACAAACATGTCATCTACATACAATAGAAAGATAATAAAGCTTCCATTTTCTAGCCTTTTAAAATAAACACAGTGATCAGAATGACATCTACTATAACCCTATTCTGTCATAAACCTGTCAAACTTTAGATACCACTGCCTTGGAGCTT
>ML804499.1:41087-73714 GCA_009831015.1 Picea engelmannii | reverse complement strand
ACCCTATTTTTTTTTTTATACAAGAGTTTGGGATCTGGTTATTCTTTTCTATAGAGAAAAGTTCTTTTCTGGTTATTCTTTTCTATAGGATAATTGCCTTCCAAATAGAACGGTTCGACTCCGGGCAGATGCATTAACATTGTTTTATTTTCTTTGAAATAGAATGTCGTTGTTAACTATGTTGGCCGCCAGTAGAACCTATTTCGTTTGATGTTGTTATGAAGTGTTATGAAGTATCGGCAGATGCATTAGCGTTGTTTCATTTTCTTTGAAATAGAACGTCATTGTTAACTATGTTGGCCACGAGTAAAACCTATTCTGTTTTCTGTTGTTATGAAGTAGAACGGGGTTGTTGCTTACATTGGGGGAAGGTTATGCTTTTCTATAGAGATTTGGGTTGAAGGAATGAAGCGAGAGAAGTTAGCAGTGGGCATAAGGTGCGTAGAGCACTCCATCTTGATCCCGCGGGCTCCTCCTCCATGTGGCTTGTTTGACTCGGGCACTAGGCTTTGATTTGTGTATTTTTCACAGTTCCATTGTATATTTGTTTTTTCTTCGTTTTTATTTTTACTTTTGTGTTATTATATATTTTTTGTATTTACATCCTATAGGCTACATTGGATGGATAACCTTCACTCGCTTGATGAAGCTGCTACGAGTGATGCTGCTATGGGTGTTTGTGTGCAACTGATAATAAGGTAAGGGCCAAGGCAATGTGTGAATTTCCAATTGTTTATTAGTATAGATATAGTTTTGCTTTGCGTCCCTGGAGTTCAAAGCTGTCTCCCGAATAGAAGGGTTGATTTATGATCCCAGTCACAGTTTTTGCACCAAACTCATGACTTCCGGCACTTGAACTATTGCCAGAATAACACTGACCCCAATCCTCCACCAATGGTTTCTACTTGGGACTATTCTTGGTTTCAACACTCCTGCACAAAATTCACATAAAATCTCCTACGCTACCTTCAAGTATCTCAAGTTTTTTTAAAACTAATGCTATAACCTGCAACTGCACCGATTGACCCATCCTTCATGTACTATAATATAACTAAGAGACCACCACCTTGTATGGAGTCCATAATCCATTTTTCTGATATCACATTCCTTGAATATGATGAATATTATGGAGTCCATAGTCCATAATCGCCTAATTTGGATTTAGCATCTCCACCAAATTGAAAATGTTCACTAAGCAATGGGCTTGCTTCTAAAATGATAGTTGGAATCTGAGTAGGAGAATGCAAATTCCAAAATATTCTTTTGGGCTTCAAACCCTGGAGCCTAATACCATTGTTGCATTTCACTGGCAGAAGATATAATTAATCCAAACCAGCAACTGCATCACTTACATTGTAATTCACCGATGGGGCAAGTAGTGAGAGGCCCAACCAATCTCATGGAGGGGAACGAACCTGTCTGTCTGAAAGAATTTGGATCTTCCTAATCACCTTCCCATGGACAAAAGAAAGGGGCGGGACAAAAGAGATTAAGAACCTTGAACCGCCTACCGCAAACTATTAACGAATAAGAGACTTGGGTTCAAGTTTTCTTTCTTTCCCAACCAGGGTTTCCAAGGAGAAACGAGCTCAAGGTGGTATGAAATTAAAGAGTAAGGTTGTTATTGACTTTAAAATAGGATGATTAGATTGTAGCATTATCCCTATTGGCAAAGCTTGTGCTTAAAAGTTTTTTTTTCGTTGTGATATTTGCTATACATTACTATTTACTATATAATATACCAGGCGTAAGGTCATTGTTGCCTTTACATTTTCAATATGTATGTCATTTATATTTATATTTGTGTTAAAAAAAATTGTGCTTGGCTTGCAGGTTAGGCGTAGATGGAGCTTGGACCAAATTTATCTAATAAAAGGGTTTCAGGTTGTTTAAATTTCAGGGTGGGGTTTGTTTAAATTTTTGGGTAGGTAGGTAGGCCCTTGGCTCCAGATTTTGAACCAGGGCTCTGATACCATGTGTAGAGACCTAAATTAATTAAATCCAAAATTTCATACAATTAAACATATAATTCCTTTCTCATTGCATAAATAATTCATTCACCATCATATAAGCATAAATATTCAGCAGAAATTAAAATTTATCCACAACATGAAAATAACTCAACAAATTCATAATTAAAATACCTCCTTCTGATGCTAATTCTCATTGATCTGGTTGTCCTTTCCCTGCTTCCTTGCCCAGCCTGATGCACTGACCAAACCCTGCCCAAACTAACTAACCTCCCAACCAACTAGGAGCAGCATGTCCAGCTCCCTAGCTCCAGGATACCGAAAGGAATCCTGGCCCCCGTGCACAAAACCCCCAGCAACCCGGTGCCCCCTACAATGATTCTCAAAAACCCCCAAAATCAAACTCCTCCAACCAGTTGATATGCCACATAACTATATGCCACAGAAATACATGCCATGGAAAACACAGTGCTCCCCCCAAAATTCTTCCTCCCCAAAAATAATCCTCCCCCTTTTCCCTAGGACTCTTTTGTCATATCCCCCCTTCACTGACTCTCCTCCCCCTCATTAATTTCCTTATCTCCTCCTTTATTACCTTATCCCCTTCTTTATTATCTTATCCTCTCCTTTAGTATCTTATCCTTAATTTAATGCTTCATTTCCCCCCTGCATACGTAAAGTATTTAATAAAATAAATTAAAATTATTAAGCCCCTTTAATTCATTACACAACCTTTAATGAGTCAATTTATTAATAAATAAGTAATTAATTAATATTATTAATACTAATCATTGTTTAACTAAAACCATATTAGGACAATTAATTTTACTTAATAATCCCTATGCATCTATTTAACCAGGGTTGTTACATTTTTCAATCTCTTTTAATTTTCATGCCCAAAATGAAATTTGCAGCACCAAGATCCTTTATGTCAAATTTAGAGGACAACTGAGTTTTCACATCCTGGATAATCTCCTTGTTGTTTCCTATCCACAACATGTCTTCCACATACAAGACCAAATAAATCAAATGATCACCAATTAATTTAAAATACACACAATGATCATGTTTGCTTCATGTGAATCGAAGTCCCGTCATATAAGTATCAAATTTTTGATATCACATCCTTGGTGATTTTTTTAAACCATACAGGGGATTTTTCATCTTGCATACCATCTCCTTCTTTCCCTTCACAACAAATCCTTATGGTTTCTTCATATACATTTCTTCTTCCAGATCCCCATGTAGGAATGTTGTCTTCACATCCATATGTTCTACTTCAATATCAAATGTAGTAGTAATAGATAACAAAAATATAATAGAAGTTAACTTGGAAACAGAAGAAAAAATCTCACCAAAATCAATTCCCTCAACCTGGGAATAACCCTTTTCTACTAACCAAGCTTTGCATTTCTGCACTTTTCCTTCTGCATTTAGCTTCTTTTTAAATACCCATTTGCTTCCAAATGGATTTATTCCAGTTGGAAACAACACTATATCCCAAGCCTCATTCTTATCCAAGAGTTTTCCCTCATCTGGATCCATTTCCTCCCTAACATTTCTAGGATCACCACCAATAAAAGAAAAAGAAAAATTTGAATGGAAATCAGATGGAGTATACCTTTCCGGTAGCCTTTTTCTGGCACCGATCTCCTCAATATTGAAGTATGAAGATCTTCTTCTTCTGATTCCTATTCTTTTGTAGAGTCGGATTAATCATCCTTTGGCTCAAAATCTATTTTCTCTGGTTTGTCCTTACTTGGTAGGACTTCATGGTTGACAATATCCTTCATTTATATAAATACCACATCTCAACTATAAACAACCTTCTTAGTTAGAAGGGTTCCAAATATTATAACCTTTAAGACCATATTTATACCCAATAAAGATACACTTTTCAACCTTCTTATCTAGATTAATCTTGTTTTCCTTTGGAACATGAACATAGGCCTCACAACCAAATACCTTGAGATATTCCAACAGATATTCTATCTTGAGCTTCCACAACTCAAAACTTTTCCCATTCAATTTCTTGATCTTTATTTTCGAATTGCTCATCATTTCTCTTCACCTGAAGAATCAATACCGCAGAAATCCCACTGTAACAAGGCTTATCACAGTCCTGAGCCAAACCTCTGACCACAAAGGCATCCCCCTGAATCTAATAATTGATCTGATACCAAATGTATATTTTAACCTTGTACAATATTTTACTACAAACAGATTTTCAATAAAATAACATAAAATATACGATGGCAAATACACACATTACACAGAGATTTTTCCCCTGGAAACCCAAACCGGGAAAACCAACATATTCTATATTCATTCATGTCATACATTGTTTACAATACAATATACGTATATGATCCAACGACATCTAAAACCCTAATCCAATGAATTGTGTTAGTCAACAACCCTAGATCATTAACTGGAAATATAAAACCATCGGCGAAAAAACCATGTACCGAAAAACTGCCCATTGTTGGGTGTAGACCAATTTTGAGGAAAATCCCATTCTTGGAAAGTAAATCTTAATTTGGAAAAAGACAGCTGGCAGGAAAAACATCATGTGCGAGGAAATGTCGCGTGAAAAGGAGGAAATCATGCAAGGAATGCATGTAGGAAAACCTAACCACGCTAGGGTTAGGGTTTTTGTAAGAGATTGTAACAGCCAAGCTGAAAATTAGTATAAATAAGTACCTAGGAGGTCTAGGTCAATGTATTGAGTTTTTTTCTATTCGATTAAGGAAACTACTATAAGATATGATACCATTTTCGTAATATTTTGAGTTGTACGAGAGTCAAGTGGCTAGATCTTGAGGGTTAGATCTCGGGATGAGGATCATGGTGCGATCTAGTCAGATTCACAAAGGTTGTGGAACTTGTTTAGTGAGTGTATGATCGAAATTGTAGTGCACACGGTGCCATATATTGCAGAAATATGAATAAACTATCCTAAGAATCCAAATATTTTTGGGCATAGCCCAGGAGGGGGTGAACCACGGTAACACCTATGCTATTTGTTGTGATTGATTTCATATTTACCTTATGTAAGTACTTAGACTATGAATGGATTACTAGATAATTATGTGGGATCTGTTATATGTTAGATCTATTATAATGCATGCATAGACTTAAAAGATGAATGAATATTAAGAATAATAGAAAGAACAACCAGATCAAGGCCTAAGAAGATGAAATAAAATCCTAGATCCCCACTCTTTCCTAGACTACAAGCACTTGAGCATTGCAGTCACCCATAGGACTATCTTGGGTGAGACTGCACAGTACAATCTCTGTGTTGTGTTTCCTTTTGGTTTACCAGGAGGGCCAATAGTTTTAGAGGGTTTTGTTGGAAACTTGTTTAGATCTGAACCTGGGTTAGCCCAAGAGTAGAAAGAGGATAATAATAACCAACAAATGGTTTTGTTGCCAACTAGAACTACATGTGATAGAGTGGGTGGGATCCGTGAAAGAATCACACAAAAAATGAAAGTATAGAAGGGAATGTTGAGACCATGGAATCCAACAAAGGTGGAGATTGAAATCTAGTAGAAAACAAAGGAGCTTGAGTTTGTGCAGAAGGATAACAGAAACCCTAAATTAACATCGCGCAAATATCTGGACGACTATGTGTTTAGCGACTTGCATGAGGTCTTTTTATGTGATTTCTCGCATGTGTTACAAGAGTGGATATTGAGGTTGAAATAAAACCACCCTACGAATCAAATTAGACAGATTGAGTGGAATCATGCAGAGATCACACAGTTACAATAAGTTAACAACAAATTCACGGACGCAATATATTTCTGGCTAGACAGTATTGTTGCAAGGTTTATCACAGAATTTGCAGTAGATACAACGAAGTCTTACAGCATAGAAGAGAAAGAGTTTCTAAAGGGACCCAGAGGTAGGTATATCATATCATTATATACTTCAATCAATATCTTACTGTATAACAAAGGTGTAATTACTATGGCATCATACAACTAAACTTCCATGCGTGCATGGGGGAAGGGGGGAAGCATTGACATAAGATGGAAGAATGGAGGGAGATATGGATAAGGGATAGAAGGAGGCCATGGACCCAATCATGATGGAGGAATATCGCATAAAGAATATAATGGCAATAGCTAGAAATACGTGCAGTGGAGTACCCTACCAATATAAGATGAATAATAAGAAGAGAGCCACAATAACTAGAGAGGGCTTGGAAAGTGATGAAGAAGAGGTAGAGGATCTCCAAGATGTGGAAAATATTGAGGAAATCCTACATGAAACATATGAAAGGAAGATAAGAGGTCCAAGGGAGGAACAGAAGGCAAAACTACTATCCATATCAGTTTTAGTGTGGAACCCACAACCCCATGTGCGACTAGTACACTAGAAATAACACCATTGTTTAGACAACCGAATTTTAGTGGAAGAAAGACAGGAGGAAGTGCATCCAATTAAGGAGTAGCAACTAGAGGATCCAATTTAGGAAGTAGTAGTCAAGTATTTACACCGCGCAGAGGTAGTTTTTCATCACAGTTCAAGATGGAAGGACATGATCCCACCATTAGGTTACCATAATTTATGGGAGAGGCATATGAGGACCCTGAAAATAATTTATTTATCTGTGAAAAGATATGGGAAGAAAATCAGATCATAGATGAGGAAAAAAAACTTGTGCAGTTAGCTATCATGCTAAGAGACCGCGAACTGGATTGGTACATGAGCCTAGCTGTAAATAGTCAACTAGGAACAACATAGACTATTGCATATGTGAAGAAGTTGTTGATAAATGAATTTCAGAAGCCTAGTTTATAAGATCATTACATGAATGAGATGATTGAAATCAGATAGAAACCATGTGATTCTATTTGGGATATTGACCAGAGGGTCAAGCGGTTGAAGGGTAAGTTGAAATATGCCATGATTGACATGCAACATAGACATCTCTTTGTAAATTCACTGCTACCACATATGAAATACCCTTTGAGGCAACATAAGTTTCAAACTCAGGCACAGGCTCTACAGGAATCCTTACAACTAGAAGAGAACCAGTATCAAAATACAAATCCAGCAATAGAAGAGTTAAAATAGGATTTGAAGAACCTCACATTTCAACTGAACCAGAATAAGAGAAAAGAGAAGTTGTTTGGTGTACTGTATGCAGGACAGAAGGACACCATAATAATGACTTCCCAACTTTCACGCAGTACATGGAAACAGGGTTACCAAACCCTTTTATAATAGGAGGACCATGGTGTGAGATATATAAAACACACGGGCATGATCCATATCATTTTCCAATGACCCAAGAATTCATACTGCAATTTTTGCAAATCGGTGGGTCATGATGACAAAGATTGTAGAATGATGGAGCTGATGAGGGAAAGAACGTCAGACACCTATAGGGTGTAGGTAGAGATGATGAAATGGAAATATGAAACTCAGTTTAACTAGGTACCAACTCCATACAAAACTGCACAGCAGCAGTACAACACTACACAACCTCAGTATAATAATGTGAAACCACAGTATAACCTCTCATAGTATAATCAAGGGCCTCAGTACAACACACCGCAAGGAGATTGAACTGGATACATAGGTGCAGGACGAGATAGAGGAGGATTTGGAAGAGCCATAGGTTCAGTAATGTGCCACAAATTCCAACAGCTAGGACATTATGCAAGGAAATGTCCACTTCCACATGCAACATGTATGTATTGTCATGTAGAAGGCCATGATATAGAGGAATTCCCAACACTTTTGGGAAAAATTAAAGAAAAGAGGAACCAGAATAATCAGAATTTAAATTAGATCTCTACATAATCTAGGGATGATGGAATAAATATCAACATAGTCACATGAGGAGGTTCTAAGACAGGATCTGACACAGTAAGACAGGACCTGGTGCAACACCAATGGGTGAGGAAAAATACTGAAACACAGAAGCAGTTTGATGCGTGGACTGAAAAGGAGATATTCAAGGAGGCTAGACAGGATTTCGTCAAACAATATGTTGCATCTACATCAGCTGCACAACATACTCATAATGTACCAATGTACGAGATTCCTTCATCAATGGATCACATCATCGAAGCACCACCTTTAGCGCAAGTAAGTACCATAAAGACTTTTCTGCAATCCGGTGTGAAGCTATTGAATGATCCATCATCTGTTCAAATTTTGAAACAAATGTTGGGAATATGTAGCACAGAGGTAGAGGGGGAGTTAGAGGATAAGATAGTCAATCACCTCCATTCAATAATGAGAACAAGAATGGAATTCATATTGAATGCTAACATTGGGGATTTCAATATGGGACACATTATATTGGACTTAGGCTCTGAGGTAAATGTTTTACCTAAGAAGACATGGAAATGTATGGGAAATCCCACATTAGGATACTCACTTGTCCAACTAAAACTAGCAAACCAACACATATTTCTTCCAATTGGAAGGCTAAAATGTGTGATGGTAGACATGGATGGAGTGCACACTAAGGAAGACTTTGACGTGATAGAAATAGTAGATGGCACAACAACCTATCTAATATTGCTTGGCTTGGATTGGGAATTTGATAACCATTCCATAATAAACTTGAATACAAGTAATATGACATTCAAATTAGGAGAATACAGAGTCATTGTGCCATTAGAACCATCAGAAGGAGAAATTTTTGTAGATCCCACTTGCTTAAATCTAGAGGAAATCAACCAGTTATATAGAACCATTACACATGAAGAAGATTATGTCAACCCAACTGCAAATGGGGTACTCAACTGGTGGATAATCACATCATGTGATTTTGAATCAAATACAGGCTTGGAGAATTGGCAGCAGAGATTACATGAAGTATCCATAAGAAGGTGTGCAAGAATAGACTGCGCAGTAAGATGGGTGGGTATCAAGTTAAAAGAACCTCCCAGTTTTCATGGCATAAATGACTTAGGAGAATTCTTAACAAGATACAAAAATGAATTGTTAGATAATAAGAGGCTCTTATCCATGGGCATTTCACTCAAGGAAACACCTGCAAGATGGTGGGGTGTGCACAAAGAAACAGTTAAGGACTGGTACCAATGTAAGTGACTATTGCGCATTAGATTCGGCACAAATAAGGGGAGAAATAAGATGCAAGGATATGATGGACAGGGGACACCAGCAAAACATTTGGATAAATGAAAAACACTATGGAGGATGACACCACTAGAGGAATGGCCTCATCACTTCATCCACAACTTGGAAGGAATTCCAGAAAACTGTTATGTAGACCAGGAACTACGCAGAGGAATTGTAGAATGGAAAAAGTTATAGCAAAATTTTATAGTAACCTTCTCATTTGAACATGAGAACCCCAACATGGATTCAGCATTGAAGAAGATAAGAGGTGTGATATTTATTGATGAACCAGAGGTTGAACTCATGGAAGAATACCAACAACAAAATAGACAGACAATGAAAGAACTATTTTCATGCTACCATGTGTAGGAAGAAGAACCAGATGAAGATGACTCGCGCAACATTCATATTACATAAGTTGAAGGTGAAAGAGAAGTGGAAGGTCCATCCCTAGGGTCAGAAGTATTTGTTTCACCAATCAAGGTGAATATATTCAACATTGGGACAACTGAGAATCCCAAAATGGCCAACATTGGAGACTATTGGGATGAACAAATAGTAGAAAGGATAACCGAGTGATTGTGCGAGTACAATGACCTATTCCCAACAACCTTTACAGAGATGAAAGGAATAGTAGGAGAGATAGGAGAGATGAAGATACCTCTCAAACCTGATGCTATATATATCAAATAGAGACCGTATAGACTAAGTCCAATATATAAGCATAAAGTGAAAGAAAAAATTGACTGAATGTTGGAAGCTGGTATCATAGAACTAGTGGAGGAATATGAATGGATAATCCCTATGCTAGTTCAAGAGAATAAACAAGTGGGGATAATAATTTGTGTAGATATGAGGAAGCTAAATGTTTCTTTCCTACATGACCCTTTCCCTACACCTTTTACAGATGAAGTCATAGAGAATGTGGGAGGACATGAAGCATATTCATTTACAAATGGATTCTCAGGCTACCATTATATCAAGATAGCCCTAGAATATAGTTATAAGACTACCATTTCCACAGAATGGGAATCCTACTAGCAAAAAGTCATTCCTTTTGGGTTGAAGAATGAACCATCCATATTTTCAAGAGTAGTCATAGCTTCTTTTAAATAATTTGTACATTAGTTCTTAGAAGTATATCTGGACAATTGGACTATATATAGTCTGTTAAAATACCATGTGGAAGTGTTAAGTTTGATGTTGGAAAGATGCAGGTAGTGTCAGATATCATTGAATATCAACAAGTGCATATTTGTAACACCTTTTGGAATATTATTGGGCCATATAGTATGCAAACAAGACTTGATAGTAGATCCTGCCAAGATTGTAGTTATTGTCAATTTACCACCACCAAAATCAATGCACCAGTTGAGAGAAACATTGGGACATACATGCTACTACAGAAAATTTATAAAAGGGTATGCATAGAACACTGCGGCAATGGAAAAATTGTTAAAGAATGATACTAAATTTCAGTGGAATGAGGACTAAGAACAAGGTTTGGACACCGTAAAAGAAAATATGGTCACAACATCTATTCTAGTATTCCCATATTGTAAAAATAATTTTCATGTGCATGAAGATGAATCTACTATAGCACTAGGAGAAATTCTAGCGCAACCAAGAGAAGGGGATTTGGACCATCCTATAGCATTTGCAAGAAGAAAACTATCTTAATCAGAGAATAAATACAACACTATAGAAAGAGAAGGCCTAGATATGGTCTATGCACTTCATAAGTTCATACATTACTTACTGGGAAAACACTTTAAGATGTTCACAAATCATTCAACCCTCAAATACCTAGTCAACAAGCCAGTGTTGGGGGGGAGGATATGTAGATGACTACTATTATTTTAGGACTTTGATTTTGAAGTGATAGCCAAACCAGGGAAGATGAATGCAATACCTAATCACCTTTCAAGGGTAATGAATGGAGAAGAACCTATCAACTTGGAAGACAACTTCCCTAATACGCAGTTATTTTCAGTCCAAACAGGTGATGAATATTTTTCTAATATTATTGAATACTTGAGTACAGGGATTTCACCACAAGCTTTTAACATGATGTAGAAGAAAAATTGGGTAGTCAGAGCTCCAGACTATAAATTGATTACAACACACTTATACAAAATGGGTGCAAACAACATTTTGAGAAGATGCGTACTAGAACATGAAAGGCGTAGGATTTTGGTAGAAAATCATGAGGGAATAGATAGAGGACATTACGCAGGAAAATATATCGTGCAGAAGGTATTGCACATAGGACTATGGTGGCAAACAATTCACAAAGATACTAAGGAATATTTCCAGAGATGTGATGTCTGTCAGAGGGTTTGTAAACCTAATAGAAGGGATGAGATTCCCCTAAGACCACAAGTAACTTTGAAGGTATTTGAAAAATGGTCAATAGACTTTGTGGGACCAATTAATCCATTAGCAAAAAGTTCAGGAGAAATATATATCATTACTACAAAAAAATACTTAACAAGATGGGCAGAAGCAACACTAGTAAAAGACTGCAATGCAGAGACAACAACACACTTCTTGTTTGAGAAAGTGATCACTATATTTGGTTGCCCAAGGATTTTGATGAGTGACCAAGGTACCCACTTTATCAATAGTACTATCAAGTCTATGAATAAGGAGTTTTAAGTATATCATCAGAATAGTACACCATACCATCCACAGGCAAATGGAATAGTAGAAGTCTTCAATAAGATCTTGGAGAATGCTCTGACAAAGATTTGCAATGTCAATAGGGATGATTGGGATTTAAAAATACCTGAAGTATTATGGGCATACAAGACTACATGTAAGAATATGATAGCAAAAACACCATTCAAGTTGGTGTACAGGCAAGAAGAAGCGGTGCCACTAGAATTCATGGTACCCAGTCTGCGTGTAGAAGTAAACACCAACATGACAGAAAGAGGCACGGTAAAGGAAAGATTAAATCAACTAATGGAGATGGAATAGGATAGGATTCTGGAAGGATTTCATCAGAGGTATAGAAAGTAAGAGACAAATCTTGGCATGACAGACATATCAAGAGGAAGAGTTTCAAGGAGGGAGGCCTAGTCTTTTTTTATGACAGTAAATTTCTTCAGCATCCTAGTAAATTCAGAATGCATTGGTTAGGGCCCTATGAATTCAAGACTGTCAAAGATGGGGGATATGTATAGTTAAATTATCTGGAAAGAGTAGAGCTGAAAGGAATGATCAATGGGAGTCGACTGAAACTGTACATGGACAGTCGCCTTCCTAGCACTTAAAAGTTATAGCGTAGTAAGAAATCATGTAAATAGTGTACTATAGTAGAAGTTAAGATAGAAAAATGAGAAAAAAGAAATAAAAAGGAGAAAAAGAAGGAAAAAGAAATTCAAAAATACAAAAGACGGAAAATACAAAAATACTTGGAAATACAACGCGCAACAGAAGTGAACTTAGTGCAATGAAAAGAAAAATGTTTGTTCAGAACATATGGGCGTCACATTGCACACTAAGGAAAAGTTACAGAAAAAATACGTGGCGCACTCAAAAAGTTCATTACCACGGGAAAGGTACCAATGGTTAGGGAAAAATGGTGCCAACTAGGGGTTTTTATAAAATTAAATGAAACGTACTCATTGCATTAATTGTAGCCAGGGACGGTCCTCTGAGAAGCTTCACATCATTGATGTCATGCACTATATAAAGGAGAAATGTGGGAAAGTTACAACTTATTATGAATTTTCAAACTGCAGCATTAGAAGAGCACACAGAGTAGAGTCAACTTGACCAGTGCATAGTGCGAACCAATCGATAACCAACTGGTAAAAGCATCAAGTACCCATGATGGAACCACCAAATATTGGCGTGTCAATCCAAATAACAAGAAAAACCCAAAGCAATGTTAGGGCACCTTACGAAATCGGCAAGGTTGAGCCAAAAACCAGACAAAGAGGAAAATGTTTTGATGTTGACGCAATTCCCTCACCCCACATAGAACTAGTAATCCTAGACACCATTGAAGTATCTAGCGTAGGTAGAACTGGTATTAGCAAGAATAACTACCAAGGCATTGTACAGGCTCCAAGTCAGTGTTGCACAGGAGGTACAGTCACGCGCTAGAATAGATGCAGCAGAACCACAGGAGACAAGAAATGGTAAGGATGACTTGGAATTGGTGGTTGAGTAGGTCAAGATAGAAAACAAGGAGGAAAATGAGTGCACAAACATAATAGAATAGGGTGTGACAGGAGTGTATAATCACATCCCTGAAAACGCATACGAAGAGAACACAAGCACAAAGGAGAAACTCGAGCTTATTGCCCAAACCATTGAACACTATAGGAAAGAGATTGAGGAATTAAAAGAAAATTCAACTCCTACAAATCCTATCGAGGTCAGAGAGTGGAGGAAAAAATAAGTTGCACTCCAATTAGCAGAACTAGAGAAGCACATAAGGGCAGAAAAATAGTTGTTTGATAGAGCCACGCAACTCTGGACAACACTGGATGAGGATGAGCAGGTCCAACAGTGGGACCAAGAAGAGGAAAGGCTCAGCACATCCATACATGAGCTCAAGAACAAACATAAAATAATTAGCATCACAGAGAACATGAAAGGTAATCAAGACTTGAAGAAGTTGCAGGAAGATTTAAAAGCCACGCAGATGCAAAAACAAAAGACATAGGTGGAAGTAGAACCCCTCTAGGAGAAAGAAGCACACCTTATCACGTAATTGTATGAGAAGAAGAGGAACATGGCACAAGAATAGACAGAGGGCACAACATTTATCCAAGAATATATCACCACGCAGTTAGTAGAGGCACTGATAGGAAAATCCATGCAGGTCAAGACGCGAGGAAGGGAACTAGCAGAGAAGTTCCAAATGTTGGAAACAACCGTAGAAGGAGTGTGCACTAGATAAGTGGCTCGACATGCACCACATGTCAGTGTTGGGGGACTTTTGGGAATAGGACAATTTTGAGGAAAATCTCATTCTTGGAAAGAAAATCTTAATTTGGAAAAAGACAACTGGTAGGAAAAACAACACTTGCGAGGAAAATTCACATGCAAAGGAGGAAAGCATGCAAGGTGCGCGTGTAGGAAAACCTAACCACGCTAGGGTTAGGGTTTTTGTAAGAGATTGTAATGTCCGATAAGATGAAAATTAGTAAAAATAAGTACCTAGGAGGTCTAGGTCGAAGTCCTAAGTTTTGTTCTATTCAGTTAAGGAAACTATTGTAAGATCTAATGCCATGTTTGTAAGTTGTTGAGTTTTAGGAGAGTTAAGTGGCTAGATATTGAAGGTTACATCATAGGATGAGGATCCCGGTGTGATCTATTCAATCTCACAGAGGTTTTGGAACCTGTTTTGCCAGTGTATGATCGGAATTGTAGTGCGTGTGGTGCCATATATTGCAAAAATCTAAATAAAAGAGCCTAAGAATCCAGATCTTTGTGGACGTATCTATTATAACCCTAAATTGCACCACACATGCTTACCTGGCATCAGGCCAACTCATATCCCTTCCTTGCCAAAGCCATGCTGAATAAACTCTTGAAAATCCTCTTAAATCAAGTAAAACGCACCCTAAACTACTATTGCACGTGTTGGAACACTGGCAGGCCTACTACTGCACGCGTTGGAACGATGGCTGGCCCACTATAGCCCGTGTTTACCTAACAAAGCACAAAAACAGGAAAGTTGCCGACGGGACAAAAAACTATGGGTTAGTTAACTGAAACTCCCAGCCATGCATGGCCGAGAGTTCGTCCAAAACCCTAGCTCCTTCTAGCCTATAAAAGAAGGGGTAGGGGTACTATTTGGAGAAGGAAAATTATATCAAAGAAACTTTGCCCAATTGCCGAATCCGTTTGTCCCAACCCTTTAGCCTTTCCTCAAGCTTAAGGAGAATTCAAGCAAAGTAGTTGGAGGACAAAGAAGAGGAGGAGCCCAAGATCAGGATCAAGGAGCGGTGGCCGATCTCTATCATTATTGTAAGTTGATTCATCTTGAGATTAATAAAAGAATACTTTTCCCATCCCAATGCGTGAGTTTTGTATGATTTGTTCGATTTATGCTTAATCTCTAACCCTCAAGTAGAAAAATAGCATGCATGCATAGTGTTTTTGATTTGATTGCAGGTTAACTTTGGAAGGAGAAGCGCAAGCAAGCGGACAAAATCGCAACGGAGGATCTACACCAAACATCAGTAAAAAGGTTAGTAGGTTCTTTCCATGATTGTATGTGAAAAAGGGGTTTGAGTTTTGGGGTGATAGGTTAAAAGCGATTTCTTTAAGGTCATGATCTGCATGCAAGTTTAGCCCTAGCTTGTTAGTCCATAGGGTATTATTTCCCAACATAAGAATTGGCGACTCCACTGGGGATAGATACTCTTAGGGTTTCTGGATTTAAGTGAAGTTTTTGGGTAGTTTAAAGGAATAGATTTTTTGTTTCTTTGTTTTTTTTTTTTCTGTTAGGTCAGAGCTAGCAGGGAACCTGGTTCTTAATACCAGTTTTTCCTTTACTCTTGCTTGACATTTATTATCGGGACACACAGAGGTACACGCGGCCTGTAGAAGGCCTGCATGCGTGTAACCCGCGCCCTAACCTTATACAGCCCGCGTTTGAACGCTTGTTGTAGAGTTTTCAGTAGCGTGTAGGACTCAGAGAGCTTAAGAGGCAGTCTCCTCTTCCCTGTCAGAATTTTGCATTCTCAGGGGGCTTTCTGGATCCTGTCTAGATCTTGCGGGTTCACTGTCTTGTCTTAGTTTGCTTTATTGTGTTTGTTTTCTTTTTGCAATTATTTTTTCTTTTCTGTTGAAGAAGAAGCATCCAAGCCTCTAGGAGACCCTGGTTGTCAATACCAGAGGCCTTTTCCAGGTCTAGGCTGCCTGTGTTTAGTTTTCTCTTGGAGTTTATTCATACACGCAGCCTGTGTAAGTACAGCCCGCGGGTACCCGCACTCTATTATAGCTCAGCACGCGTTTGCTCGCGTGCTGTTTCAGTGACAGTAGTGGGCTTGAGTGGTGGCTTTTCAGTCAGGGTGGGGCAGTCATCCCTCCCTGTGGTGAGAAGTGTTCCTCTCAGGGGATTGAGTCTAGGGTTTCACAGCCAGTAGGTTAGGGCCTCTTAACCTTAGCCTGTGTTTTATTAGTTGATTGTAGATAGAAAAGATTAAAAAGAAAAAGATTTTGTTTTATGGTTTTTAGACAAGCGTAAGAGTCGGTGCTTTCTTGATTGCCATTGTGCGTCTTTGCTCTGGTTCTTTGTGATCTTCTCTTTAAGCCAGAATTATTTTTTTTTTTCTTGGTTTTGTGATTTTCGGCATTTTTCCTTCGTTGCTTCATTTAGCACTGAAATAAAAAAATAAAAAAAAATCTCTTTTTTTCATTTTCTTCTTTGTTTGAAGATTGTGTTGTTGCATCAATAGCTAGGAAGAAGTATTTTTTCATAAGTTTTTTGCAGTGCATTTAGAGCATAAGTAGCTCGCAGATTGAGCGAAATTCCTTTTTGTATGCTACATGAAATCTTAGAAAAGTTGAAAAGAAAAAGAAGTCTTTCTTGTTGAAAAGTTGTTGGTTTTTGCATTTTTTGTAAAAGTTTTTGTTTCCAAGCATTTCTTGTTCATTTTTCTTTGAGTCTTTACACACCATCAGTTTCACCTTCATACCTTGTGACGTAAAAAATCCCATTAAAATCAACGTGAATTAAAATCTATTAGACTTTTTGTTTGTAGGGTTCATATACTAGCTCAGGACTAGGGCCGCAGAATAGGTTGGAAAGTAAACTCTTCAAGGCCACTCAAAAAAAACATTGGAGTCTGTGATAGGGAGTGTAGAAGTCCAGTTATGTGGAAGTTATCTGGGACCCCCCTCTAACACAGGGGATAAACACGAGGTCGTGTAAGGAAAGGTAGCGGAGATAACCCCTCCAAAGCCGGACCGAACGTAGTGGAGAACAGATATCGAGGATTTGTTGAGGGATTCTGGCGTTTGCATTTTCCACGGAGCTTCGTGGGTCTCAAATCTATTCGAGGTCCTCAGTTGTCTTCCGAACCATTTTCTCTCGATACCCTTGACAGGTTTCAGGCTTGATACCCTGCTCATTGTGGTCTACCCGACTATCGACTGTACCCACCTGGTGACTGTTCGCGTGCTGGCAAACTAGTTGCCAATCTTTTCTAGGGACATACACAGGTGACTGCGGGGGTATACCGCGGTACCTAGGACAGACATCAGGCCACACTTTGCAGAGTATACCCGGAGGGTGCTTCCGTATTCGAGTTGCACTTGCATT
The DNA here is from genome assembly GCA_009831015.1 of Picea engelmannii. Taxonomy (NCBI): domain Eukaryota; kingdom Viridiplantae; phylum Streptophyta; class Pinopsida; order Pinales; family Pinaceae; genus Picea; species Picea engelmannii. The sequence continues at coordinate 56,335 of ML804499.1, read as the reverse complement.
GGTAAGTTTCTCTAGTGTTGGTTGTTGTAACTGTTCTTCAAAATAGTTAGTGATTGCTTGTCTTATCTCATAGGGGATTCTTTTTAGTGTGTGTTACTGTTTGAACGTGTAGAATACCTTAGCGTGTCATGGATCTTCTCACACAGTGGAGGATTCAGAGCTCCGCCGGTCACGAAGGCTTTTGGGCCTGCCGTCGGTGATACTGGAGCCACCCCCGCCACCATTGAGGCGGAAGCTAGACCAACAAGGGTCTTTCGAAGCAACCGGGTTTCCAATCATTGAGCCCGAACAACTCCCAGAGGGATCAACTGCCAATCCTGGTTCGGTTGACACCCCAACCACTGATACTTGGCCGCAAGTTATTGTGCCAATTCAATTTTACGAATGCCTGTTAGTGCCTCACACAGTTATGGAACCAAATTCTGTTACTGCTTCTGGGATTCCATCCATTCCCACCACCGTTGCTACCACAGGAGAAGCATCTCCTAACTTGTCGTCGTCAGCCCGAGCCACTATGATCTCGATCGCAACTACGTCGCACAGTGGACCGACCCCATCTATAGCGGCGGCCACTAATCCCTTCGCACCTAGTGCGACAGGCTCTCTGTTTCCATACGGGATGCCTAGTTCAGGTACAAGTCCTGCACTCACTCACTCCACTTTACAGAATTTGGGTCTGGGGGTAGGGAGCTCTAACGCTCCTCTACTAGGTCAACTTGGGGGCATTCCTGTCCCTTTCAATGCTTTTCCTTACGCTGGAGGTCATATCTCTCCTTCGTCCCCTTCGCTTGGTGGTATGCATCAACAGTCCGTCGGGCAGCCTGCACACATGAGTTCGTGTGGAGCCGGTAGTCAAGGAACACCTGCGCAAACACTGCCGGTAGGTTTGTCACCATTTGTTTGGAATGGGACATTTGGTAATAACACTTTCTCATCTATTGCCTTCCCATCTGGGGGCACTCCCATTTCTGGACAGTCTACTCCGGCGCAGGGTACTATTCCTGTGTCGGGGGCACATATACTAGGACTTTCGAACTCAGGAGAAGGATCCACTCCTTCCTCTGGAATGTCGTTCTGGGGTAATTCTTTCCACAGTCAATGGAACCCCAGACAGACCTCTATGCCCCTACCAGCAGGACTGGCATGGGGTAATCCTTCCCAAAGTCCATCAAACATGATGAATGCCCAACATCCTATGTCCTTCATGGGGAATCAACCAATGATATCTCCATAGATGCAAAATCCTTACGCTGGTCAGGGCCATGGTTTCTACCACAATCCCAGCCAGTAGCCAAACTTTTCCTGGCAACCTGGTGCCAGTCAAACTCCAGAACCCTTTTTCCCAGGCTATCAGCAGCAACCTAAACTACCATTCTTGGAGACGTTACACTTGCCAGATTTGACACGATTGTTAAATAACCCTATTTGTCACGATCCACGTTGGCCTCCTATGCCAACGAAGTTGCCTTCGAACATTCCAAAGTTCGATGCCAAGCCTAACGAAGATCTAGGTGATCACGTGACTACTTTCCATCTTTGGTGTTCATCTAACTCACTGAAACATGACTCCGTCCAGTTGTGATTGTTTCAACGCACTCTTATCGGGAGTGCCGTGAAATGGTACATCGAGCTTGATCGCTCACGATATTCTTCTTTTGGCGAACTGGCTATGGCCTTCCTTAACCATTTCCAGTTACCTGTGAGATACGACGCGGGCACAAAATTTCTCGCCAATTTCGAACAGACGATAGCGGACCATATCTTTGATCATATCCGAGAGTGGCGATGCTGAAAGAGTCTAATCAAAGTACTGGTTCCACCAGCATTCCTGCTTGAGTGGTTCCTTAAGTCTTTATTACCGCAATTATCGAAAGACGTTGCAACTTCTAGGGTTTTCTCCGAAGAATATGCCATCATGAGATCTCAACAGTTTGAGCTCATCTATTCTCAATCTGGTTTATTATACAACATCCTGTCGGATGCTCCACGATCAATACTGAATAAAACTAGATAGAGAGTTGGACCACATGCCGACGACATTGTTGGCTCAGCACAAACCAAGCTCGCTGATCAATTGACGAAGAAATTGCAACAGTTATCTATCCAACACTCGGCGGCCATCTAGACTACTGCATTGGCTGCTCCTCCTACCCAAACGTCGAAAGTACACTCTGTGCAGAAGACTAACCCAAAGGCCAACCAGCAGCCTGAAGGGAAGCAAAAACAATGAAAGAAGGGAAAGGGGGAGAAAAAACCCACTGATAATGCTGGCGAGGGCACCATGGAAAAATGGAAGGCGAAGTATCCATGCAACTTGTGTGCGGAAGACCACCCAACCCATCTGTGTCCTCGACTTGCAGAGGCCCAAAAGTTTGTCACACAACAACAACAAGCCGTGTTGACTAATCCCTTTCATCATGGGCAAAATTTAACCCAAGCCTCTACAAGTTCCGAGGGGGGCAGCCAAGAAACTTGCCCTCCCCCAAATAATTCCTCTTCCACGAACGTATATATGGTTAGGGGTGATGCTTTAATAATGACTAGAGCACATTACTATAGTAAACCAAGCGCCTCTGAGAAGGGCAAAGAAGCCGAACTCCCATCTCTTCCTCTACATATTGAGAAGACATTGGGAGAAATGATGACATGCATTCCAAAAGGTGTGTTTAAGAGAGATTCTCACAATCCAAATGCAAGGGCCGCCCAGAATTACTCTGTGGTGGAAGATTTATCCCAAACCCCTTGTGCTATGTCTGCTTTGGAGGTCCTCCAAAGTTGCCCTACTCAGAGGAAAGCCTTGTTGACTGCTTTAGGCTCTACTGAGACTTGTAACCCGGGTACCATCATGCTAGATACAACTGAATTAAAACCTCATATGCCTTACCACGTAGCATTTCAGATAGTAGTGGCTCATCCCACGAAAACTTTTACACGCAATATCTTTCGCATGGTGGTCGACGAGGGCGCCTCGACATGCGTTATGTTGTTAGCATGCTGGAAAGCCATTGTTCAGCCCGAGTTGTCTCCATCACCTACTCTCCTCACGACCTTCGACGGTCGTTCTTTCCGACCACATGGCATCATTCCTTCCTTCCCCGTGTAGTTAGGCGGGAAGACCGTGTGCGTTGAAGTAGAGGTAGTTGATTCTCCCCTCGACTATAACCTCTTGTTAGGTCGAAGTTGGACTTATGCTATGCAAGCTGTGGTCGCTACAGTATTTGAGTCTTTTTGTTTCCACACAAGGGTCGGATAGTGACCATTGATCAATTGTCCTTCTCTAGACCTGACCCAGCCTTGGGGGCATCCACGGTTCCCATGATTAATAATCCTCAAGCCAGTGTCGTTAATGTAGGAGTTCGTTTGTGCCCATCTTTGATGGGTACTTTCGATTACCCACCTCCTCATGGCGATGTCAAGTTTATATCTACTCACCACAAGGCTGAGATTTTTCACGTCACGTCGTTCCGCACGACTTACTTTCAGGATCCGTGGATTCTTCCTTCCCCATCAGCCATGATGGATGAGACAGGGCACTCTGGCATGTCCATGCCCTTGTCGGCCACTAAAGCAGCGTACTCTTTAGTCCATCAAGCTTCAGTTAACATTAATCCAACTCCTGCACAAGAGTTATATCCACTGCTAGAGCCTATTTGGGCTCAGGGTTCTCTCACCAACATTGATTCATTAGATTTAGTCTTGCCCTCTGACGAGGCAGTAATTGAAGCAATGACTAGTCCGGACAAACCTTGGGAAGATCTTCATCACAGATCATATTTCCTCCCAAATTTAAGCCGAATCAAAGCAGGAGAATTCACCGTGACTATGACTGGAGATAGGTCTTGTCATACTAATCCCTTAGCTACACACAAGATCTATGCTGAGGGTAATATGGAAACCGTTGCTGAAACGATACCTATCATTATCTCCAAAAACCTTGGCGTCATAGACAATGTTTTTGTCGGAGCATACAGCTCCCACGAGGAGATTCCAGGCATCGACCCACAAAGTGTCGATCATGAGCTAACTTTCTTGTTTTTCAAGCTCGCTTTGAGATCCGAAAGCAACATCCCGTGAGACTGCATTTATTCTTTTTGATCTCATTCAGATTAACTGAGAAAAGTAACCATTATGGAGTCTTCTTTAAGCCCTTTTCAGACTCCTTAAAGATGAAAAGATTGTCGAGTGACCTTGTTTCTTCACACTCGTTAAATTGGTCCAGAAGAATGTTCCTTAAACAGGTCTCCTTTTAATCCCTTTTCAGACCCTCTAAACATGAAAAGATTGTCGAGCGATCTTGTGGCCTTTCACGCTCGTTAAACTGAAATTTGAAGTCACGTCTGTTCGGCAGTAGTTTACCCCTTTTTCGGTCCGGATGTTCAACTGTACAAACAAAGGTATACTCTATAGAACTTTCGTTCTTTAGAAGAGTATCCTTAGGTATAATTTTATCCCTTTTTCGGGCCTGAGGGACTAAATTTATGAAAAAGACACCCCCCCCAGAGTCCATAGTTAAGCTCTTTTCAGACTCCCTAAAATTGAAAATATTGTCAAGTGACCGTATTCTTTCACACTCGTTAAAATGGTCCAGAAGAATATTCCTGATAGAGTCCATAGTTAAGCTTTTTTCAGACTCCTTAAAAGTGAAAAAATAGCCGGGTGATCTTGTCCTTGTCACACTCGTTAAAATGGTTTTGAATTGACATCTAATCAGTGCTAGTTTACCCCTTTTTCGAACCGACTAGACTATCTTCGAAAAAGGTACCCCAATGGAGTTTCCTTTTATGATTTTTCAGACTCTCTAAATATGAAAAATTACCGATATTACCTTCTCTGGGCTCGTTAAACTTACATCGAAGGACGTTACCATTGTGTGTTCTATCAACCGCATTTACATCCTTTACCCATCAGCCTAGTAACAGTTTGCCTTTGCGTCTTAACACCTTTGGCCACTGGAGGATTTTTCCCGAGTATCATTTCCCTAGAACATCAGTCTTGTCCTTGTGCCTTGAGCTTGTATGTTTGTTGTACTCGTTCCTCCATTGTAACGTAATATTCCTTTATTCTTTTTTCAAAATCATCAAAAAGAACAAAAAAATCAAATATACCCCAAAAAGAGGATGGGAAAAGTATTTTCTTTATTGGTAGCATCATGAGTCGCCCTTGGATAAAGCACATCTGTCCGTTTGATTCATCAAACTATGGGATGTAGTACAACCTTAGGAAGCTTTGCTCAATATATAGAGTTGTGTACTGCACCGTTTGGTTACTCTTCCAAACATATGGAGAGTTTGTGTTGCCTCCTGCTTTGTAGACTTATGATTAACAGATATGCTGCCTGAGTCTTATCACTTGTCGTGCTATTGTCCAAGGGAAGTTTGTCACTAAGCCTGAGTCGACCCCTCTTCAATATGTCTCTTGTCCGCATACCTGGCCATCCTGAACGTCCAATCAAGTCTTTGTTCGAAATCACTGAAGCCTTCAGTCCGATCATCAAGATTCTCAAATCCATAACTGACAAGTCGTCGAAGACCTCTGGGTAGTGAATTCATACACTCATATTACACTCCTACCCGAGTTTAGAATATTTTGAAGTTGTTGCTCGAGCTCTGAAGTACAGCCATCAGGCCGAATCAGCTTCTGGGAGATGGATACTTTAGATGTATATCTTTCTGATTTCGAGATGTAGCTCTGTTGTGTATTATTTTCGGCTACTCTTCATAGTTGTTTGACATAGATCTACAGTGTATTTGATTGGTAGCCATGGTTATATTTTATCCCGAGCATGGGTATGCCCGCCTCAGTGAGACATCTGATATTTTTTGCAGACGGCACCTCCTGACTCCTGATTCCTGGGCTCACCCATTCAGCATATCAGTATAGATTGGTAAAGAATTGGTAATGTATTTCGGCCATCATATGCTCCTCTGACCTCACACATTAGGGGGCATCTGTTATAACCCTAAATTTCACCACACATGCTTACCTGGCATCAGGCCAACTCATATCCCTAAACTCTTGAAAATCCTCTTAAATCAAGTAAAACACGCCCTAAACTACTATTGCACACGTTGGAACGCTGGCAGTCCTACTACTGCACGCGTTGGAATGCTGGTTGGCCCACTACAGCCCGCGTTTACCTAAAAAAGCACAAAAACAGGAAAGTTGTCGACGGGACAAAAAGCTATGGGTCAGTTAACTGAAACTTCTGACCATGCATGGCCGAGAGTTCGTCCAAAACCCTAGCTCCTTCTAGCCTATAAAAGAAGGGGTAGGGGTACTATTTGGAGAAGGAAAATTATAGCAAAGAAACTCTGCCCAATTGTCGAATCCGTTTGTCCCAACCCTTTAGCCTTTCCTCAAGCTTAAGGAGAATTCAAGCAAAGAAGTTGGAGGACAAAGAAGAGGAGGAGCCCAGGATCAGGATCAAGGAGCGGTGGCCGATCTCTATCATTATTGTAAGTTGATTCATCTTGAGATTAATAAAAGAATACTTTTCCCATCCCAATGCGTGACTTTTGTATGATTTATTCGATTTATGCTTAATCTCTAACCCTCAAGTAGAAAAATAGCATGCATGCGTAGTGTTTTTGTCTTGATTGTAGGTTAACTTTGGAAGGAGCAGTGCAAGAAAGCGGACAAAAGTGCAATGGAGGATCTACACCAAACATCAGTAAAAAGGTTAGTAGGTTTTTTCCATGATTGTATGTGAAAAAGGGGTTTGAGTTTTGGGGTGATAGGTTAAAAGAAATTTCTTTAAGGTCATGATCTGCATGCAAGTTTATCCCTAGCTTGTTATTTTGTAGGGTATTATTTCCCAACAACAGTATCCTAGGAGGGGGTGAACCACAATAAAACCTATGCTATGTGTTGTGATTGATTGCATATTTAATTTCTATAAGTAGTTAGACTATGAATGGATGACTGGATAATTCTGTGAGATTTGTTATATGTTAGATCTGTTAGAATGGATTCATAGACTTAACAGATGAATGGATATTAAGAATAATAGAAAGAACAACTAGATCAAGGCCTAAGAATATGAAATGCAATCTCGAATCCCCACTCTTTCCTCTATTTCAACCATATGATCATTGCAGTCGCCCATAGGACTATCTCGGGTGAGACTGTGCAATACATTTTGTCTGTTGTGTTTCCTTTTGTTTTACCAGGAGGGTCGATAGTTTTAGAGGGTTTTATGGAAACCTGTTCATATATGAAGTTGGGTCAGCCCAAGAGTAGAAAGAGGATAAGAATAACCAACACCCATATATGGACAAGAGAAATGAGAACTTCCCAAAAATAGACATGAAAACCAAGGAATTTGTTTTTCTTCGGGGGCATTGCCCCTGAACCCCGATGTAGGGGGATCCACCCTCTTGTGCACCTACCACAACATAAAAGTCAGTTCTATTCATGAAAATAATATAACACATATCCAAAAAAAGTATGGTATGCATTGGAAATGGTATGGTATAGTATTCATTGGAAATGGTATGGTATGGTATGCATTGGCATTAGCAATGGTATGGTATGCATTGGAAATGGTATGGTATGGTATGCATTGGAAATGCAAATTGTATGCATTGGAAATGGTATGGTATGGTATGCATTGGCATTGGAAATGGTATGGTATGGTATGCATTGACATTGGAAATGGTATGGTATGCATTGGAAATGGTATGGTATGGTATGGTATGGTATGGTATGCACTGGCAATGGAAATGGTATGCATTGTCATTGGAAATGGAAATGTAAATGATATGGTATGCATTGGAAATGGTATGCATTGGCAATGGCAATGAAAATGGTATGCATTTGTATGGTATGCATTAGCAATGGTATGGTATGTCGTGCTTTTCCTTGGTATGGTATGCATTGGAAAGAGTATGGTATGGTATGCATTGGCATTGGTAAGGTATGGTATGGTATGTATTGGCATGGTATGGTATGCATTGGCATCTGTATGGTATGGTATAAATTGGCATCTGTATGGTATGGTATAAATTGGCATCTGTATGGTATGGTATCGTATGGTATTTTATGGCATTGATATGGTATGGTATGCATTGGCATCTGTATAAATTGGCATAAATTGGCATCTGTATGGCATGGTATCGTATGGTATTTTATAGCATTGATATGGTATGGTATATATTGGCATCTGTATAAATTGGCATAAATTGGCATCTGTATGGTATGGTATCGCATGGTATTTTATTGCATTGATATGGTATGGTATGGTATGGTATGCCTTGCCTTGGTATGGTATGGTATGGTATGGTATGGTATGCATTGGCATTAGCATGGTATGGTATGGTATGGTATGGTATTCCATGCCTTGGTATGGTATGCCTTTCCTTTCCTTGGTATGGTATGGTATGGTATGCCTTGCCATGCCATGCCTTGCCATGCCTTTCCTTTCCTTCACTTTCCATGTCTTTTATTTCCATACCATGCCTTTCCATACCATTCCTTGTCATCCCATGCCTTTCCATGTCATTCCATGCCTTTCCTTGCATTCACTTTCCATGCCTTTCCTTTTCCATGACATGCCTTTCCATACCATGCCATTCTTTTCCATGACATGCCTTGCCTAGCCTTCACTTGCCATGTATTTTATTTACATACCACTTATTTCCATGCCATTCCTTCACTTGCCATGCATTTCCTTCACTTGCCATTCCTTCACTTGCCATGAATTTCCTTCACTTTCCATTCCATCAAAGGATTCATACGTAAAAATTACAATCAAAGGATTTATTAAGCATGTAATTCTACGACTTGTTATCCCATATTTCTTATATAAAAATTCTTGGATGAGAATTTCAATGTTTTGGTCAATGAGGCATAGTGCAATTTATGAAGAGGGGGTCAATTTTCAAGAACATTGTTCTGGGAATTTTTGGGTAGTTTATTCACATGGGCCTTGGAAAAATATACTTGTGGGAGATTACAGAACTTTGTTATGCCGCTTAGTTTGGATTTTATGCCCCCAGACCAAATTGGCCACATGCCCCTGAATGGCTTGAAGAGGCAAGTTGCAACTCATGATAAAAATTAAACCGAGACTCATATGGGTGAACCGTCAGTTGCATTGGATCCAGAGTGCTGTTCCAGAGTCTGTACTTAAGGCTCAGAAGTACATTGTCTAGGCATCTGAAAGTGGGTAAAAGGTGGTGAAGAGAGAAACGGAAACCTTCGGCAAAGGAAAATAAGGAAGACTTCTACGTTGGCATTGTCTAGCTTCCAACTGTTCCTAGATGGTTATATCATGTTCAATCGCAGCCCATGAACGTTCGAGTTCAACCCAGGTAGTAGTTGTTTTAAGAATAGTGTCGAAAGGTTTAAGGCAATGTGCGTTTGATTTGATAATCCGGGTTCGATATTAGGTTGTGTTGGTACAGGGACAGTCATGGAGGAACAATAAAATAAGAAAAAACTTCAGAGAGAAATTAAGTGTTGTCTCAATTTGGTCGTATAAAAGAGAATTTACGATTTTGGAAATAAAACGGGGTGCAAATCAAAGGCTCTTTCCCGTAACGGAGTTATATCTTAATAAAATGTATGAGGTGGGAGAAAAACATTTAGCTGTCTATGGTGTAAGGCTCCTATCAAGGGAGAATATCACATATAAAAAGAAGAGGAAAACTGTAAAGAAGTAACCAGATGTAGCATAAAATATGTGTATAATTCTGAAAGTGTTGACTGGTCTTACACCCGCTGATAGCTGGTACAGAGGAAAAACAGTAAACAATTACAGAAAACCAAAATTCATTCGCTATAGTAGTGGTCATACTAAATTATAATGAAGCATTCATCAGTTAGGAATATGAAATGAAACGAAATATGAGATACAAGGAAACAAACTCATAACACAGTTGTGACGAAATTGAGAATCTTCAGATTTTATTTGTATTAACTCTCAAAATGCAAAAAATCTGTTACAATCAACACAAAAAGGTCCAGCCATTTTCTTTTCTTTCTGTGGTATATTTATACAGTTTAACAAATAAGATAGCATCTCAATTGTCACAAAATTTTGGTTATGACAGGGAGGAGAGAAATCGCTCCATTTCTTCTGCTTTGTCTTCACTTGGTGCCAGACGTTTGTCCTCGCGCGTGCTCGGTACAGGCGACACATCTTTCAATCATCTGAGATATCAGCCGCGACGGTTTTGCTTGATAGCTAGCTTCAAAGAAGTAACATTCTCTGGCTAACTGTGGCAGCCTGTCTTCCATCTGTCTGTCTATGATGTTGATGGTGCATAATTGCACGCTTGGTCTAATCATGCATTTGTCTATTTGGACTATGTCCACCATAGTCACTTGGGAAATCTCGGCCGCATCTCTTTCCTCTCTTTCCTTCAAATCAAGCGAGATTTTTTCCATATCCATTTGCATCAACGCCTCGACATTACCTCCGCTATCAACGCCTAGAAGATCGTCGTCTATAGAACTAAAAGTCTCTTCTAAGGAATTCGTTATCTTTTTGGCTTGCTGCTTGCCTTCGGCGATGTTGTGCTCCCATTCTTTTAATAGAATGTTACCTCTAGTCTGTTCTGATATGGTGAACCTGGAAGTACTTTCCGAACCCCTATTGTTTGTGGCTATCACAGCCTCTAAGAAGGTGACCCGAGCTACTCCAACTTCCCTTTCTCTAGCAGATAAGTTCTCCGAAACCTGGTTGACTAGAAAACAGTTGTCCCAGATCGCTTCTCCCTTGGCGAGCAAATTTCGTTGTGCCGCAGAGACTCTGCTCCGAATCTCAATCGCCTGGGATTTGAACATCCTGATATTTATCATTCTGTTCTCGACGATCTTCACCCTAGCTTGTAGTTGTTTGATCAAATCCCTTTGCTGGCTCTCTTGCATCTGACCATCCCGGACCACCAGTTGTTCTTGCTCGAGCTTAGTTTTGAGCATCTCTATCTCGTTTTTATCGGCCAACCTAGCCTGCTCTATTCCTACACTCGCCTGGTCTTTAGCAGTCTCTGTTGTTGTGGCCAGTCTGGCTTCAAGGGTCCTAATGAGGCGATTTTTTCATTTAAGTTGGTTTTTCAAGAGCTCGACTGGAAATTGATTCGCCGAGGCATATGCTCCTAATGTCCCTTCTATTTCAGTCATGAATTGTTCATTCTTCTTGTCTTTTCCATCAGTTATAACTTTATATTTCTTGGTAGTTGACTCTCCTTCCTGATAGAATTCCCTTTTTACCACTGCCTTTCTCTTCTTATCGAAGAAAAACTCATTCGGAGGGATTTATTCTACCCTTATAGGACTCAACTCTTCATTGAATATCCATCCTGCATCAATATTTCCCTGCGTCGACTGCAAGGGGGTAACTGATGTGATAGGTTCTCTGATCTGATTTGCTGATTTTCCCGGAGTAGTGACTGAACTCTGCTTCTTTGGTGGGTCGGGAGTCTTTATCTCTATTTTTGGACTCTTAGTTTTCTCTCCCTCATCCTGGTGTTTTTCTTGATCAGGAGACGCATCCTTAGAGCCTTTAGCATCTCTCTATTTCACCTCCGATATACTCGTACTTTCACCCCGCAACACTACGGGAAGACAATTACGTCGATGTTCCTGGAACTTCAGAACATCGACTCTTTCTTCGGGTGCTAAATTTTGTATCCAATCCAGAATATCTGCATAGAACCTTGCGCCTCGGAAAATGTCATCCAAGGGTGAATTATCATGCTCAAATCTCTTGAGCCCGCAATTGGCCAAATGATTGCTCACGACCCTCTGCGGATCGTGCTTATTGTATTCAATGGAGACCAAATTTAGGTCTTCCAGGGCTGCTGCCTCTTCTTTGGCATGCCTGAAATCTAATAAAGAATAAGAATTCAAATGAACAGGAAAAGGTGGTCATACCTTCTTTGATTATCCCTTAAGCTCTTTGCTTATACCACCAATTACTTTTTTCCTAGCGACCTCATGATAAGCCAACTTGTCGAGAATGAACAATGGCAATGCATGCGGGGGGACCGAAGCCCCAAAAACTCGGAGGTATGAAAATTCTTCTTCCACATACCCTTCTTCTATGTTGCTCAGATTCATTACTATGATGTCTGAGATCCTGGGTGGTGGGTGACCAAAAAAGTTGACATGCAGGGGCACCATCACCCAGTTAAAGATTTCATACACAAAATTTGCCTCTTTGTTTTCCCATAATTTTGCATGATAAACTTGTATGGGTTCGTCTTCTGCTGGAGTCCAACTCCAGTTCATTAAGGGAAATGGTGTCAAAAAACAAACTGCGTCCATAATGTACGTAGACATGAAGAATGAAGATTCCTTCCCATTCTCTTTCTGCACCCGATACTCTGTGACCTGACTGGTCAAGCTATCAGACAACATTTTTTCCCAGTCAAAGGAACCACCTTCGGCGACCTGAAACATTAGAGGCACCCATGGAAGAAAAAAATGTGAGGTGTCCTCTCTCCCGTATAACCTGCATGTCATCATGGCTACATATTTGTACTGAGGTTCTAAAGAAGCGATTGAATATATGTCGTCGTTATCATCTCTGAACTTCGCAGTGTTCGAAACCCAATCTTTTATTAAACTAGACATGGTTTTATCATATTGTACACATTCCTTCTCCTTGAACTCGTCCAAGAATTCGGCGCCATATGTGTGGTCGGACGTTGTGGGCAGCTTATACATGGCTTGCAGATGTTCCGGCCTGAAAGTTCCGATGGTGACTTTCTGCTCATTCATGATGGTTCTGGTCGGTATGTCCACATGGTCTAATGCCCATCGGACCATGTCATAATATGGAAGCAATCGTGGCCTGGCTTCTACTTTGTGCATTCTGGATTGGATGAATATTTTGTACTTTGTGGTTATATCATCTTTTTCATTGTCGCTGGAGTCATCGGAATAATCCACCAATTCTGCCTGTAGAACATCTGAAACGAACGACCAATTCGGGACCGAGTCGATACTTCGAGGTGAATTATCAGTGACATTGTCTGATCCTTGTCTCGAAACCTCAACATTGGCTTTCGATGTTTTTCGCGGAGCCATGGCTGGAGATTGTGTTTTAGATCTTCTGTGATAGAAATACGTATACATACAGAAGTCAGTTTGCTCAGAGATAATGTGTTCTGCATGATATGAAAATGCATTTGTTATAATGAACCACATCTCTTATATATATTCAAAAACTCGGTACCTTTCAGAACAATTTTGTCAAATCATGTTTAGAAATAAATTTTTCCATAAAAATCCGATCTTATATTCATTGATTTACCCTATTTGCTCATTAATGCCATAAACTTTTGGCGGTTTAAAACATCAGTTGGCGTATGGAAAGAAAAAGGTTACCTCATAAATCGCGCAAGCATAGAAACACGGGATATGTACTGATTTAGCTTAATTAATCCGGTTTTACCAACGTTAATCAATGTTTCGGTATTCGTTATATCGGGGGTTTTACTTTAACACTTTGAACCTTTAACACCCGAGACTGCGATGATCAATTTTGGTTAATAAAAACGAAATCGTGATTAGGGGCTCAATTAATTTCATAATTATTATATTCACCCTATCATGACTCGAAGCTTCGAAAATAAGTTTCCGGGGGGTTAGCATGTCGAGTTGCGAACCGCGAGATCGCGATAAATAAAAAGGGAAGATAAACTCGGATTTAGTAATTAATTAATTATGTTTATATCCTTATCATGATTTTGCGATTCAGGTTTTAGATGGTGTAACTTTTGAAAAAGAAAATGCCGAGTGGCGAAATGCCGACATAAATTTTTACCATGGTTTATCTTTTACCTTTAACCTTGACACGGGTTACTAAAATAAGGACCTCGTGTTCTCGGCTATCGGGGCTATGACAATAAATTTTTGGATTTGGTGAACGTCGAGGTGTGAAACCCCGACGACGTTTAATGATGGGTAAGGGAAAAATTTACCCTTGTTACTGTCCTGAGTGAAAAATTAAAACGATTTCGTTGTTTCGTAGATCGGGGCGTGTGACTTATATGACTTATAGTATCCGACCTAGGAGATCCCGAGGTATAACAAAAGAGGAAATGTTTTAACGAAAGGTAGGACTCACCTCGAGAATATAATAATCATCGTTGCTCGCGTGATAAAGCTTCAGAGATCTCGATACCTCAGAGGGAAAAAATGAAAACCATCTTTAGATTTCAAGCATTAAGAATGAAATTTGTGACGGGCTAGAAAAAACAAAGGCGGCTCCAACATAGGCTCCAACTAGGGATCCCGCCTTCCTATGAGGCAGGAAGAACAGTAGACCATGTGCCAATATTGGGTAAATGGAGTCAATAGCTCAATCAGGCGAAAAGGTTCCTGAGAACAGGGTATTGAAAGGGGAAAGAGACTTCGTTCTTTACCTTGAAAAGATTTTTCAAAATCAGATACTCTTTTTAAACTTAGCTATAGTCCCTTTCACAACTTTGCCTTTCTCGCTACTAAATTCAGGTCTGCTTTAAGACAATCGAAACAGTCCTATGAGACCCAACAGATCTTGCGGCTATCGGCTTGCATCAAAAGAATAAGATTATATTCTTTTAATTGGGAAGTCTCGTCTGAACTTGGGATGTAGATCAGGTTTTCGAAAATAATTGGCTACCGGAGTATAGTGATATTCATGTATAACAGCCTTACAGATATCTCAGATATTGCTTCACTGCCAACGAGCCTGTTCAGTACCCCGGTGAAGTTATCTGGCCCCTTTTTACTGAATTTCCTTTCACCACTTCAGAATATATTTATGCATTTAAATGCTGAGACGAGGGAAATCGTTTCTGAATTTCCTTTCATCGTCTCTCGGACTAGGTGGGGGAAATCATTTCTGAATTTCCTTTCACCACCTATCTTATAATTGGCTTTTTAGAGCACGAAGATGGGGGCAATCAGTTTGTATCAGGGCTGATATATGTGTAATATTTTGCATTATAGGTCTGTCAACTTACTTTGATTACTCGGTACCAACCTTCCCTTGACCTTCACAACATCTTCATTCTTAAGGAGAAAAAGGAAAATAACTTTTTAAGGGAATTCTATTTGAGCAAGCTTCAATCCTCCGATGTCGTTGAAAAACCTAGGAAAGTTAGGATCACTCTAAACGTTACTTCACTTAGCAGGGGATCGAGTAGTTGTGAAGACCCGCTTTCTTTCCAAAATCAGATTTGAATCTCACGAGGTTGAAATGAAAAACTCTTATCCCTTCGTATATGAAACGGAAAGATGGTGACTCTCTTTTT